>CM059225.1:14371420-14666420 GCA_030347435.1 Clarias fuscus | reverse complement strand
TCCTTTCCACAGCAACCAGGTCCAATTTGCTATTCTAATTTATTTTTCTATAGACCATAATTAACATCTCTTGCACCTAAGCAACAATAATCCCACCCCAATAAACGCTAGAAAACGTGACAAAAAAATGAATAAACTGCAATCAAATGTGTACCATTGTTACTGTCTATAACGAAACACATTTGTCATGCAAACATTTGGGACGTGTTATTATTGGGACAGTGCTTTTTCTAACACATCTGGTCAGTGGCCTCGCACAGCTTCTTTTTATTGTTCATATTATTAATCGCTTTCAGGATTAATAATAATAATAACAAACAATAAAATGCACAAAACAATTATTATATTATATTATTCTAAGTTTTGCACACTAACAAAGAGCGTTACAGAAATAAGGCACCCGTTAATACGCGCTGATGTTTTTCGTACCGTTAAAGCTTGAATGTGTAAAAAAATATATATATTTGGTTTTGTAAAATGCACAAAACAATGCGCGCGTAATACCGCTACACTATACCACTTATCGAAAGCTACATCTCATGCTTATTATTTCTTAAATGAATACTAACCTTCGCTTAGAACGTTTATAACCCCGTAACCTTTATTTAGCACTAAATTATTTTTACTTAGCAAATGTTTTCCTTGATATGGGCCTCAGGTATGCCTCCACACAAAAAAAAAAACCCCGCTTTGACAAAAAGGGCATCTTGGATATCATAGGGTAAAGGGGCAGGTGCTCAACCACCCTTACCCCAAGTACACATACATCATGAAGACCATCAATGTTCATTTACAGTAAATAATAAATTCTTACTACTATTGATAATAATAACAACATCAATAATAATATACATCATCACCATCCGCCCATTAATTATACGTATTATAATATTTAATAATCATCATAATCATCATCATCATCATCATCATCATCCGATAAAATAGAATAATGTTAATTATGGTAAATAATAAGAACATCTTAGTTTTATATGCAAAAAAAAAAAAAAATTTCGGAAAATATACAATTTGTACAATTTAATGCTAATTTCGTTTTAATTTAATGCTGGTTACGTTTAAATAAAATATAGTAAACACTCTATATAGAAAATATTGCAAATAATAGTTTTTGTACAATTTGTTACTGGTGAGGTTGCTGTTACAATTTGGGTGCACAACAGTTCTTTGAAAGAAAGTTCTTTCTTTCATTAATTTTAATTATTTGATGTTCAAAACTCCAAATGTAGTGTGTTGATGATTTGTATCTGAAACAGATCTCTGGCTTACTGGCTGGAAAGCATAAACGTGGTGTGGAAATTTAGTTTGTCAGTATGTAGATGTCTTAACAACTTCTCAAATAATATAACATGTTTCAAATGTGACATGCTTTCCTTTAGTGTGAATGTTTTATTATTTAGGATAATGTTGTTAAGACATCATCATTAAATGGAAGCATGTCACATTTGAAATGTATTTCGCACTGAACTCAGATCATTTTCCATTCAACTCGTAAATGTGATACAATTGCGCATGTAACTGTTCCTTATAGGCTACTTCTCCTTCTACGCTTTGTGTGATGTTAACTGAAGAATTTTTATTTAATCCCTTTCAGGGATTTTTCTTCCAAAAAAATAGATAGTTATATTTTGACATAAGGCCCGTTAGTCACATATTTTTAACAAAAAATATTTTTAACAAAAACAACGCTAATGAAAAAAAAAACATATATGTAATTTAATTTAGGTCAAACGATTTTTAAATGATCTTATCATGACCAATATATTATGACCAAATATTATATTATATGTGTAACAACGCAATCCACAACGGACAGAGTCCAGCTGTGCGCAGAGGTAAATGCAGCGGTGCAGGAGAGGTCACAGCAAAGCATCGATATACAGCGTAAGAGAAAAGCGGCTCTCTGTGACTGACGGGGAGCAGAAGGCGGGATTACACTGTTAGCATCATTGACATTTTAATAAACATTTAGATTAGCCCTAAAAAGTCATTGAACTCAATTTAATTACAAGTGACAGGCCATGCCAGCTGTCTATGCGGACCATTAGTGTTGGCACGGAATGGGCATGCGCATTGTGTAGTACGCTTTTAGCCTACACTCTTTCTCTCAGGGAAACACTGGAGCTTCTGTGCACAACCCGGTAACAGTGTTTCCCAATCAAAACTGCTTTCAGGTGCTAACCCTTATTATCTAGTTAACCTATAAATAATAATTGAAGAAATATTTTGATCATTATAGAGTCTAATAATAATAATGAAAGGTGTATAACAACAACAACAACAACAACAACAACAACAACAACAACAACAATAATAATAATAATAATAATAATAATAATAATAATAAGAGGAAGAAGAAAACGAAGTGCTTACTCATCTTCCAAGTTCCAATACAAATGAGCTCCAAAGTAAAATAAGATGAATGCATTATTGAATTATGCACAATGTACACACTTTTCTATTGGTCGCCCCACTACGTGTTACTACGTGTTTAATTTCTGCATGTCCTTTTTGTGTCGATGTTTCCTCCCACAAACATTCTGGAAGGTTTACTGGATACTCATATTTGCCCCCATGTGTGTGTGTGTGTGTGTGTGTGTGTGTGTGTGTGTGTGTGTGTGTGTGTGTGTGTGTAAAGTATCTCCATGTTCCACTTGTTATTATTATTATTATTATTATTATTATTATTGTGGTTGCAAAAACAATAGCACCAACAAAAAGCATATTATACACTTTAGATGTGAAATTGCACAATAACAATGACATTGTTCATATGTTACTTCATATATCGCACAGTGATGCTAAAATACTTCACCAAGCTTCATACGGTTAAATCTTCATTTAGAGTTTAAGTTTAATTTCTGATATAATTGAGGCTTGTGTGTATACAAGCCTTTATTTGATTACAATGATCATATTATATTACAGTTGAGTTGGTGAACTGTTTATTCTTTATTGTTCTTTATTATTCTTTTGTCCATTGGCACCTTACATATATAAGAATATCCATGATTATTATACATTTTTTTCTTTTTTTTCATATTTTTCATTATGTATTTTACACTTCAAAAAGTTGCATGCCGATTTCTTTGGGAATGAGGCAAGTAGTAATTTTGTGCCTTTACACGACCAGCTGGTAGGATAGGATATCTATTAGTTCCACAAGCAACAAATTTTATACCTATTGTATTAGCCCATGTTAAGTAATCTTTTTATTGGACCACCATATTTGTCAAGTATCCCATAAGTCACCCTTGTAGTACTAAAGTTATCTACACAAACAAATCAGCATGGACAAATTGATTCCTGTATAGGTCCAGACTAATCATGTATTTATTTAAGGCTGTATGGCTTTTGTCAGGTCTCTAACCACATCTGATGCTGTTTGTTGTTGTTGTTGTAAAAAAAAGATATATTTAAACCTGCATTTTTATTAGCTCAAAGGGCAATATTTATCCTTTAATTTCACTTGAAAATGCACATTTTGCCTAATCATTTCTCACTTTTCACACAAATACATCTTAAAACAAAATTATACATGTACAAATGTTTTATATATACAGAGTCAGCTAAAAACCTGTTCAAACTTCAGGGGAAAAATAGTATAATGTATATTATATTAAAATAATATGAATAATATATCATATATCAATATATAACGTATAGCAATAAATTTAGTATTAAAATATGTATACAAGCTTTGCTTTTGCTGAAGTGTGTATAAATTTTTTTGGCTGACTATATATAAATATATATTATATACAATATTTAAAAAATACATCCGGATTCCCGTGTGCATGTAGTTTGCATGTTCTCCATGTGTTTGGTAGGTTTCCTTCGGGTAATCCGGTTTTCTCCCACAGTTCAAAGACAAGGCTCATCAGCCTTCCCATACTCTGCGATGGATTGTCAGTCTATCCATCCCCACCCCGCCCTGTGCCCTAACTCTCCTGGGATAGGCTCCAGGCCCCCTGTGACCCTGAATACCAAATAAATCATATGGAAGTGGTATAGAGTGATATACAGTAGTTTAATATAGAGTGAGTGATGGAAATTTGGAAATGGCAATAAGCCTAACATGCTTGTCTTTGCCTAACAGCAATGTGAAAACTGATGGAGAGCATGCCAAAATGCATGAAAGCTGTAATTGCAAATCAAGGTTATTCCACCAAATACTGATTTCTTAATGTTATTTAGCCAAAGCATTAACACAATTTGTTTACAAATTGTTTGCATTTTGTTTTATTTGAGTTACGGCTCTGCAAACACTGCATGATCTTGGGTTATTTTGATTTGTTGTGATGTTGTCATTCCCTTACTGTAAATATACACTTTAAATATATAACTGTCAGCAGTTTACAAAAAATGAAACAAAACTGTTGATCTCACCAATATCTGTGTGAAAAAAAACCCCATAAGCCATACAGCATAGGATGAGATGAACATAAGTTAGCATGTAGCTAACAGTATTGGAAGGCTGTAAAGAATTAAACCTATTTTGTCTCCTTAGTTGATTGAGCTATTTATTTTGAAAAGAAAACATGCTACAAAATTTAAAACTAGTCTAAATAAAATAATTAAATAAATATTTATTTAAACATTTTGACAAATGAAACTAGTCTTAACCTGCAGCCGGATTAGAAATGCACACTATTTACAGAAAAAAAGCAGGTTCTGGTTTATGATCATTAATGTTTACTAACTGTTATTACTGCAGCCTACAGTTAACATCACTTTTCACTTAAATTCAGCTGAGAGTTTAGTGATTTTTCCATGTGTTTGGCCACCAAAAGTATTGGTCTTTGTTATTTTCTTTTTACTAAATTTAAAGTAAAAAAAAAAAAAAAAGCCAAATTAAGCAGTTGGTCTAATTTGGCTTGGTCTAATATTTGATATGAATCTGACATGCTAATATAAGACCTAAAATATGAACAAGTGTCTAATCATGTTTAAAATAATTATTAATAGTCATGAAAATCTATAAGAGTTCTTTTTCTGAAATATTATACACATGTAATGTTTAACACATTATAGCAAGATAATAATAAAATGTTATTTACTCATCTTCTATACCGCTTTATCCTGTATTCAGGATCGCGGGGGGCCTGGGGCCTATCCCAGAAGGCTTAGGGAACAAGGCAGGATACACCCTGGACAGGGTGCCAATCCATTGCAGAAATGTTAAATACTCACCAGATATTTTATTAGGAGCACCTGGGCCCTTATTCATTCCAGTTATTATCCATTAACCAATGATGTTATAGCAATGCATAAAAAAACAATTGCAGATACTGACCAGGAGTTTAGGTATCAGGTAAAGTGTGATAGCAGTGATTTTGACCCAGGCATGATTTTTGATGCCTGGAGGGCTGGTTTTAGTATTTCTATAAGTTTACTCACAATGGTACAATAAAGCAAAAAAAAAAACATCCAGTGAGTATCGGTTCTGAAGATGAAAATGCCTTGGAGATAAGAGGTGAACAGAAAATAACCAGAATTGTTCAAGCTGACAGAAAGGCTCCAGTAATTCGTATAACCACCCTATAAATTAGTTCTAAGCTGAAAAGCCTCTCAGAATGTTAAACCTTGAGGTAAATAGGCTACATGAACAGGAAATTATGTTGAGTTTAACTTCTGTCAGCCAAGAACAGAAACCTGAGGGTGGAGTGGTCACACGCTCACCTAAACTGGACGGTTAGAGACTAGACAAATGTTGCCTGATCTGATGAATCTCGATTTCCGTAAGGCACACAGATGGAACAATACACCAATAGGATGAATCCATGAAACAAACCTGTCTTGTGTAAGAATCCCAGACTGTTGCTGATGGCATAATGGTGTGGGGAATGTTTCACTGACACACTATACCAACCATTGCTTAAATTCCCCAGATTATTTGAATATAGTTGCTGACCATGTACATCCATTCTTGGCTACGACTTCTTCATATTGTAAAGGCTACTTCCAACATACTGTAATAATACACCATGTCACAAAGAAAAAATCATCTCAAACTGGAGGCATGAACATCACAATTAATTCAGTGTTTCTCAGCGTCACTAGATCTGAATCCATTTGGTAAAATGGGAGAGTCAACATATTAAAATACACCAGAAAATTCTGAAGAAAATTGTGTAATGCAATCATGTCACCTTGGATCAGTTTCTACCATCTTGTGCAGTTTAAGCTGTTTAAGAGTAAACAGGGCACTACCCAGTATTAGCATAGTATTTCTAATAAAGTGATCAGGATCTGTTTTAGACTATTGTTGTTTAGTGTTTAGCTGTTGCCTAAAATTAACACCAGTGTTCATTTAAATCCAACACAGAAATAAAACTCAACTGACTGCCGAAGACTTTGGCAAAGTCATGCCCTTTATGTGAATAAACAAGTTGTATGTCTAATTTTGCTTATATCATTTTGACATGCTCATATAAGATCTAATATACATATTAGATCTTATATGAGCATGTCAAAATATATATGCTTAAAAAATCATAATGGAAACAACATAGGAGGTTTTGTTTTTTTCTGAAAACTTATAATAAAATAAAATTAAACGCTTTACATTAACTGAGAATTCAGAAAATCATAATTAATTGTAAAGTTTTTTTCCCTCATCATGTTTGTTTAAAAAAAAATACGACTAAGTCATATTTACATAAATAATTTATATTTTCATATGATGCATCGTAATACCAGTTTAATACAATGATCTTAATAGCTGAAAATTAAATACAATTTTACATAAATATACGACTTTAATCAAACAATGAAGAAGTGTTGGTAATTAACTAAATACGATATAAATAGCCTAACAAATGCAATGCAGCATTTACCTTTGGCAAATATAGAGACAGTCTTGGCACAAAGGTAAAAAAAATATAAATAAAAATAAAAAAAATCCCCTCAGAAGACGAATGGCGAAACAGTCTGCGATTAAAATTTTAAACTGCATAAACAGGTCATTCTACAAAAATGGTGGAAAGTGCTTTCACTTAGTTTTGCTGATGCCAAAATAATTTAAATTAACGTAACAGTATGTCCTTTCAATAATTAAATACATTTTAGTACTTTAATATTTAATATTAAATTGGAGCATTTTTTTTAACAAAAGGCCAAGTTCAAGGAAATGTCTAGTCACTATGATCGTAGTGGGATCATATATTATTTAACTAATAATATTATTTATCTAGATTTTTTTCATTAAATAAATCTGATTCACAATAACATCAATATCTTATAAAATAGGCCAAACACTAAAATCATGAAACAATAATTTATTATAATTAATAATATGAAATAAATATCAGTCAACCCAAACTGATTCATTGATGTTACGTTAGTTAATTTGAATTTCACAGGTCACTAGATGAAGGTATATCTGATGTCTTGCTTCATTTGTTTAAAAAGTCATGACTTATTTTGTAGTTTTATTAGGTGACTCATTTTATAATTAAAACTGTAAAATTTTACATAAAACCTGTTCACATCTAATAAATAGATTTCGACGTGAGTGAAAACCATGTGATCTTACATTTACTATAGAGGTGATATTGGAAATAACTATTGGAAATAGTTATGATTTTTCAAAATATATTGTCAGGAAGATAAATAACACTAGTTATTTAAAAAAAATTTAAAAATGCATAAATCTCAACTTTTAGTGTATTCATAAAGTTTAAAAGTAAATTATTGCTATTAATAAAGTTCTAGGTGTGAAAGAAGAAATACATTTCAGGAGCCCCAAATCCCACCTTTTCTGCAGAATGACCCTATTGAGTTTTGTGATTTTTTTTTCCTGCTGCTTATTAGAATTCCTACACATTTTATTTTATTTTATTTTATTTTTTGCTTGAGATCAGACCTTTTGTAGAGCTGAAGTTCACTCGTATAGACATTAAACCGAAACTCCAGGAGCTCTCCGGGACATGTCCTCCCCCTCCTCCTCCTCGCCCTCCTCCTCCTCCTCCTCCTCCTCCTCAGTGTGCGATGTTGCGTTAGAATTCCCATCTAAATATGTGCGCGCGCCAGGATGTTACCTTGTTTTAATTAAGACGTTCAGTTTAAATAAGAATTAGGAAGGAGACGTTTGTGCTGAGACAAAACACACGGGAAGTCGCTCGATCCGACGGGGGAGAAAGACGGTAACGTGGCCCTGAGTGTGTCTGAGAGGAGCGCTCTCGCAGAAGGCGCAGAAACACCGAACGGGGACGCGCTTTGCTGCGGGGGCGCGGATTGCTGTTGCGGCGGCTGCTGCTGCTGCTGCTGCGGGTTTCCCAGATACCCGGGCTGACTCGGTAGCAACCCGACCGGAGACGAGCTCATCCCGTACGAGTTCGTAAACCCTAAATGAGCTCCGGACGAGCTGAGGATGGGCCGGGCGAGCTCACCGCTGCCCAGCTGTTCCACTCCGGGGATTAGTGAGCCGTAACCGTGGCTCTGATTTAGAAACCCGGGCGCGTTATAAGAAGGCGGCTGTAGGGATAAAAACGGGGAGATCTGCCAGTACAGAGGATTGCTCGGCCTGTCGTTGATCCCGAAGCTGAGCGGGCCGAATCGCAGCCCGCGCTTCATGGCGAGTTTGCCGCGTGATGTAGCGGAGCGGCGGCGGAGTTTCCCCGTCGTCCCGCCAATAAACACCTCGTCACTGGAAGGGTCCAGCATCCAGTAGTTCCCCTTTCCAGGGTCATCGTAATGCCTCGGGACTTTCACGAAGCACTTGTTGAGGCTCAGGTTGTGCCTGATGGAGTTCTGCCAGCCCTGCTTGTGCTCGCGGTAGTAAGGAAAGTTCTGCATGATGAACTCGTAGATGCCGTTCAGGGTGAGCCGCTTCTCGGGACTCTGCCGGATGGCCATCATGATCAGCGCGTTGTAGCTGAACGGAGGCTTGTCGAGTTTATTGTTCTTACCGGATTCCGCTTTAACACTCGCTTTCTCGTTTTCCGCCTTGTCTTCGAGCGGAGCGCGATCCATGTCTGCCTGATCGGGAAGTTTTTCCGAGTCGGAACCCGATGAAAACGCGCTCTTCTCGCACAGCGTCGCGTCCCGAGCCTCGCCTTTAGACGGCAGCAGGAGACTCTTGATGCTGAATGAAGTAGACCTCTGGACCATGGTCACTTCTTTCTGATCCCCCATGCCGCAGATTAGGTTTGAGTCGTATAAATAGTTGGGGAAGTATAAATCGGATCAGGGCATCATTCTCACGAGTTAACTTGCAGCACTTGCAGTGAGGAGCTTCCAGAGGAGGCATCAGGAAAAGTGGAAAGCAGTTATTAAAGGTTGACCCGCTTTATCATGGCAGCACAGGGGGAGGAGTTTGTCGTTGACATTTACTTTATTTCATTCTGCTCGATTTTCTTTAGAGAAAAGGTCGAGTTAGGTAAAGTGTGCTGAACTGAAATTTAATGAGCAAATACTTGCATCATTATCATCAACACCACCATTTTCATCATCATCCTCCTCCTCTCTCTCTCTCTCTCTCTCTCTCTCTCTCTCTCTCTCTCACACACACACACACACATGCACAGACACACACACAGTATTCTGTTGCTACAAATCCAAATCCACATGTACAATTAGTGTAATTGCAGGTTTTGCTATTCACAGCTTATTATTTATTTATTACTTCATTTCATTGCACATATATATATATTTTTTACTCTCTTTGATCATGAAGAAGTCTCAGGCGCAAGAACTTCCTCTGCGCTTAATAAAGTTTTTTTATACACATTTTCACACCCTAATTTTTTTTTTCATTCTGCAAAGTTGCTTGTAAAAATGAGCACTGTTAAATGCACATTGTAAATTAAATTTAACTGAATTTAATTAACTAATTTAAGTAACTGTTGCAGTCATGCAGATTTTAGGTTCTACATTAATATTGTAAACCATCCCTATTGAAGGTATATCATTTATTATTCATGAAAGGAGTAACACAAAAATGAGGAATGTTTAAGGCTTTAAATCTTTTTTAAAAAGTTTTTAAACTTCCAATTTTCTAATCTTTAAAATGCTATTTTAAATATAATAGCATATTTATGTTGTTTTTCTTCTTGATTCTTATTTATTAATTCAAATCAATTCCATTTCATTTAAATAGCGGTCAATGTCACTAAGCAGCTTTACAAAGTCAAAAAGAGGAAATGTGTGGGAAAATATGTATAAATCACAAGTTTTACATAATTACATTTTATAATTGTATTTTTTTAAATAATTTCATAATTTCATTTTATTATTTTCATATACTTTTATCACCAGATTGTCCCTGATGAGAAAGCCGATAGCGACGATGGCAAGGAAAAACTCCCTGAGGTGGCAACAGAAAGAAACCTTGAGAGAAACCAGACTCAACAGGGAACCCATTTTCATTTGAGTGACATCAGATAGCATTTATTATGCATTATGTCAGTAGTTGTGCGCATGGTTGTACAGTATGTTCTGGTGGGTGAAAGACTTTTTACAAACATCAGTCTCTACAACATATACCAACATGAAAACAACATGGACTAAACCCTTATAGGTGGCTGAAGAGTGTATCCATCATCACCTGGAAACATGATGATAAACATGTCTCAGTGATGACAAGGATGTTCCTTTTATGTCAAGCCTAGCATGGTACGGTCTGTCAAGGAAGTAATGGTTCTTTACACGAAACATCACTGGGCAAACTGTGGATTGTTAAGAATGAGAAAGCATTGTCAAAACATGTCTCTGAAAGCATGCTATTAAATATTATTTCAAAATACTGTAGTACTCCCCAAGTGATAAGACTGATGCAGTTAATACTCTATTATATATTATATTATATTATATTATATTATATTATATTATATTATATTATATTATATTATATTATATTATATTATATTATATTAATAATTTAAGAATTTAAGATCATGACACAAATCTAAATGCATTTTAGGAAAGTAAAAAAAAACAGTATTTCTAATGCATATTCTGAGTGCAAACCTTTGTATATTTTTTATTTAAATAAAATAGCAAATGGAAACTGAATACTGTATATGTTATTCTGTCTGTGAGAACCCAGCTAAATTCATTTTATTTTATGATTCATTGTTTTGTATATAAAGTCACTCTACAAATGATTTTGCGTTTCAAATCATTAAGCAAATTTCACTAAAATATCTCGTTGGTACTCTGTTGTGTTTTATTCTTTACACTTAACCGCTTCATAATTTAAGGTACATGCAGACATTTGTACTTGACTACATACAAGACTATATATAGAATCTGGTATTTATAAATACTAGGTCTTTAATGCCCTGTAAAAATTTTAAAAAGTAGTCATTTGAAGCGATAAGTGGAGTGAACAATGTGATAAAATTAGCTAGATTATATTATATAATATGCGATAATAGCTTACATATAAAACCCCTAACATGGTATCCCTCTCTTCTTTCAAACTGGCCTAAATTTTGAAAAGTGATTCTATTTAAATAAAATGATCCTAAATTCTTATACACAGCGTAATTTTTACTTTATAATTAATCTTGCTGTGATGAGAGTTAATGCACCTCAAATTAATTCAGTCTGGAAAAAAATGGTTTAACATGCAAATGCAACATGCATATAAAAAACTTTTTTAAAGACCGTTTTTAAAGATTTGATATTACTGCAGCAAGTATTCTTTGGTTTCTACAGTGATATTCCATCCCATAGCACAAAGAAAGTGCAAGTTTACATTAATAAAGACCTTTATACATTTATAAGCACAGAATACACATTTGGATGTAACAGGCAGCTGTGACAATGACAAAACAAAAAAACTGTCATTTGTGAAACACTGCCCCCTTCAGGACAATATTTGTCGGTGCAGCAAGTTCATGCACTCCATTTACACCTGGCCTTTAAGCAAATATCAGGGAATTGTTTTTAACTGATGGAATTAAGTTTTTGCTATATCATTCAGTAAGTGATTAACTTTCTTTTTAAAACTGTAAAAAATAAATCAGTGATACTTTGTAAGTGTGGAATTTTGTGCTACCTAGTTAATTATGTTAGCTTAAACATAATTATGTTTAATTATGTTTCTCAATGGCTGTGGTCACACCAACTGCAGGCAGCACGCATCGTCTATTTTTGCCATAAGCCTCTTCTTTGGTTAGGTTCACACTACAACTAACTCTAATGTGGACTTGTCTGTCCTCTGTAACAGCATGCATATACTACTGTACTGTATATACTATATTTGACCTTTCCATGTTTTTTCTTATATTTTTGCTTATTTGTCACTCTTAAATGATTCAAATCATCAAACATATTTTAATATTACACAATACAACAAAACACAATAAAATGTAAGTACAGTACAAAATGCAGTTTTTAAAACTGCAAACTGATGGTCGGACATTCCCCTCGAGGATTTTCTGGAGCAGAACCGAATTCATGGTTCCATCAATTAGGGCAAGTCGTCCAGATCCTGAAGCAGCCCTAGACCATCACACAAGGCTTTCAACTTGGAACTCTCGCACGGATGACATTTTTGCCCAGTCTCTTTATTAGTGCGGAAACATGAACACTGACCTTAACTGAGGCAAGTTCTTTAGATGATGTTTGAGGTTCTTTTGTGAGCTCTGTACTTTTGGAGTAATTTTGTTAGGCTGGCCCCTCCTGGTAAGGTTTACCCCTGTTCCAAGTTTTCTCCATTTATGAATCATGGCAATCAACCATTGTTTGCAGGAATCTCAAACCCTTAGAAAAGCTTTTTAACTCTTTCCAGACTGATACATGTCAATTATTTAGTTTCTCATGTGTTCTTGATTTTTTTTTAGATTGTAGTGCTTTTTTTTTTATTTAGGTGATTTCTTGATTCAATTAGTGAACTATAGGCTATATGAGGCTTCAAGTAATGAACTTTGCCTCAAATCAATCGAATGGGAAGCCTCAGAGCTTCATGGAGTTTTATTTGGTCATCATTACCCGGAGACACGATTTATGCCTCTGCATAAAGTCTTTGTGGAGCCTACAGGCCAATTTATGCTTCTGTCTCAAGGGTACATGGCCACACAGAAGCATAAATCAATCTAAAGAAAACAACACACAGCAGATCCTGGACAGAGATCAGGAAATCACCAACCTTTGGCAGCTGTTCCAGTCAGACAGGGGTAATGTGACCAGCCTTTATACACAACTCAAACAGCACAGAGCAGACACTGAAAACCCTCTCCTTCTGTCACACAGGAGACTGAGGAGGTGAAGAACAAACTGTAAGCTCTCTCTGCTAAATGCCAGGTCTCAGAAAATTTAAGAACGGTAGGTCTAGCACTCATGAATACTGAATACTGTTTTCAACAAACACTTTTTATTTCATAAAACAATTCCCAACCTGAACTCAAGATGGCAGCATTTGTATATGCACAAAGAAAATCTAAAATATTTTATGTAGTATGAGGGGCGTTCAAGTCAAACTGGGACTTGTGATGATGACTTTAATAAAACACTGTATGATGATAAGATTCTTATAAAAAAAAATGTTTTAAAGTCCATACATGCGTGAGTGATGATCCTGTCCGAGGAGGCTCAGAGGCCATTGCAGTTGTTTACATTAACATTCAGCGAGTGGGATGCTTGAATCTTAAAAATCAACAGATAACTCGTCATCAACTGGCGGAAGAGACGCATCTGTCCTTGGGAACTGCTGGTATTATTTTCACATACTCTGTACATTCTCTCTCCTAGGGATGTCCGCATGTTTGGCCCATTAAGGGAGTTCCTGGGAGGCCAGAATTACAGATGTGTTGTAAGTCAAGTGTTAATGTGAATGCAAATAATCCATCTGTTTTCATGCAAAAAATCCAACTTGCACAGAAAATTAAAATGTTTTTTAGATTTTTCTGAAAGAGTGTTAGCATATGTCCTACCATTTGTTTTAATTTCTCGTTTGCTGTAAAAATTTTGGTCAGGAACAGAATACTTAGCTTACAGAGTAGTAATAAACATGAACAGCAAAATTAATCATTTTAGGAATAATGAAAGATAATGGTCTTGTAGGAGTAAAGCTGCCTACAAATCTGGTAAAATACAAATTTGACCAGAAAAACTGGTTAAAAAAAGCACACTCTTCACCTATCCATTAGCTTAATAATCAGTTCATTCATTTTATTCAACCCACGGTTTAATTATTATTATTATTATTATTATTATTATTATTATTATTATTATTATTGTTGTTGTTGTTGTTATTATTATACATCAAACAAGGTTTCACCTTTTTCACCTTTAGATCATGTTGAGACCGTTGCATGCAATTCTATTATCTACTGTATACTTTATATTAACACTCAAGCATGAAAAGATTAGAAAAACTAAATTAAATATTGAAATCGCATATAATAAGTGCAGTGATGCAGTAGAAGCAATATCAGGGTGATTTGGTCCAAAAGTCCCCTGTAGCACTTATTGACTTTAACTATACAGAACCATTATAGGGGGAAACATCCTGTGTCTTCTATCATTTACAAAATAAAATAATAACAAATACTTCTTTTGTGAAAAAGTACAAATCACCTGTCACTTGGTTTCTGGTTTATGTTTTCATCAAATTTCAAACATTTAAAGTTGAAAGCAATCCTGTAGATTCTCTACTTTCGAGTGCATCTAGTGAGTATTGGAAAAAAAATACCTAAATCACCTAAAAGTTGGTATACTGAGAAACTGCTCAGTGAGGTGATATATGTTCCTTCAGACCCCTTCAATGAATGAGAAATATGAGAAAACATGAAAGCATGGAGAAAAGTTCTGATGTTCTATTTTTTTTCCTTTGCAACAAAGTATCTACATTAGGTGCACTGGCCCAAACAGCAGCCTTCCTATTCAATGACCATTGTTTGTTCAAATTGATCAAATAATAACTGTGGGATCTGATTGCTGTTTTAAAAGTGGGACTTGCTCTTTAAATATGTTTAGTGATCCAGTCCAAGTCTAGAAGTAACTTGATCCAGAGTCTTCCCAAGTGCAGCTTAGCATACACAATGTCTGGTGAAACTGGCTCTAGTGACAGCGATCTCTGCTCTGTGGATTTTGAGATTTTTGGCAATGTCCAGGGTACTGACTGATATTTATTTTTGCTTGTAATGGCTTTTGCTTAATTTGTAAAGCTTATAGAAGCTGATTTTAATCTTGCACTCGGTTGACATATGAACATTCATGACCTTTGCTTAGATAAAAATGGATCACGTTTATGTGGCTTGACTAAAGTTATACAGCCTAGAAAATATGGGTAAAATAAGTTTATAGACCTGTGCAGGTTTACATCCAGACTGGTCTGCGTGATATTATATAATGCTATGATAATATTCATGACATGTGGTTATTATTACAATACATTACATATGGCATTATTACAAATTGTGTGCTTCTACAGGTTTACAGTATATGAGCTTTACTCTTTGCAATTAACAGAAGTCTTTGTTTTTCATTTTTGGCACAGGTGTCTGCTTTCGAATGGTAAGTAAATCTCAGTAGCATTAAAAAAATAATTGTGTCACTTCATGTAGACATACTGCACTGTAAAATAATCCAACTAGCAAAATGTTGGCATAATGAGTATTTATTAGTAATCTGGACAAGAAGACATGAAAAAGCTGACTGAACTATTGAAAACAAGTTCATTAAAAACTCGCTGGGTCAACTAAGGTTTAATTACTGAACAGACGTTCTAATGCAAGTTAATACGCGCACAGAAGTTGGTTCGGACGTTGGCGCATGCGCGCTGATACGTTTCTGGGGTTGGCGCATGCGTGTTGGGTGCAGCGGGTATTTTGAACGTCATCTGGATTAGTAGCCCGTTTCTCCACCTCACAACGGACAACTTCTTTTAAACTTTGGTAAGTGCACATATTTATTTGATTTAATTCAATCAATTAATCGATTTACGTCAATCAATATATTTTGTATTATTTTGAGTTTACTACATTTATTTGTTATTTATTACAGGTGTTGCATATTATGAAGTATATTTAATTATATTAGAAATATTAAATTTAGAATTTAATATTATTTAATTATTATTCACAGCACATGATTATTTTCTCTATATCCCTGCATGTGTGATATTTGATTTATTGGTTATGTTGCTTATGTTAAGAGGAACTAACAGGTTACCTGCCTGGGGTTTCCCATGGGACAGGTGAGAGTGTGACACGGTGTGAGAGAAGCACATGAGGAGAGCAGTTTGTCTTGCCGTTTGGCTTAATAAAATAACTTGTTGCAAACTTAACTGTAGCCGTTTATTACCCGCAGCCAAAGAGACTGGAGAAGAGTAAGTCAAGTCTAGAAAGTCGGGTTACATTCATAATAACTCATTCAATTCTTGTTAAGAAGGCTTCAGGGCGTCCAAGAAAGTCCAGCAAGCGCCAGGATCGTCTCCTAAAGAGGATTCAGCTGCGGGATTGGAGTGCCACCAGTGCAGAGCTTGCTTAGGAATGGCAGCAGGCAGGTGTGAGCGCATCTGCACACACAGGGAGATGAAGACTTTTGGAAAAGAAGCCACTTCTCTCCAAAAAAAAAAAACATCAGGGACAGATTGATCTTCTGCAAAAAGTATGGTGAATGGACTGCTGAGGACTTGGGCAAAGGCATATTCTCGGATGAAGCCTCTTTCCGATTGTTTGGGGGATCTGGAAAAAGGCTTGTCCGGAGAAGATGTGCTTGATGTGGTGAGCACTTCCATCAGTCCTGTGTCATGCCAACAGTAAAGCATCCTGAGACCATTCATGTATGGGGTTGCTTCTCATTCAAGGAAGTGGGCTCACTCACAATTTTGCTCCAAAACACAGCCATGAATAAAGAATAGTACCAAAACACCCTCCAACAGCAACTTCTTCCAACAATCCAACAACAGTTTGGTGAAGAACAATGCATTTTCCAGCACGATGGAGCACCATGCCATAACGTAAAAGTGATAACTAAGTGGCTCGGGGACCAAAACGTTGAAATTTTGGGTCCATGGCCTGGAAACTCCCCAGATCTTAATCCCATTGAGAACTTGTGGTCAATCCTCAAGAGGCAGGTGGACAAACAAAATCCCACTAATTCTGACAATCTCCAAGAAGTGATTATGAAAGAATGGGTTGCTATCAGTCAGGATTTGGCCCAGAAGTTGATTGAGAGCAGCCCAGTCGAATTGCAGAGGTCCTGAAAAAGAAGGGCCAACACTGCAAATACTGACTCTTTGCATAAATGTCATGTAATTGTCGATAAAAGCCTTTGAAACATATGAAGTGCTTGTAATTATATTTCAGTACATCACAAAAACAACTGAAACAAAGATCTAAAAGCAGTTTAGCAGGAAACTTTGTGAAAACTAATATTTGTGTCATTCTCAAAACTTTTGGCCACGACTATAGAATTGAGAGAACAGGATACAAAAAAATTTGATGCTGAGACACTTGAGCACAAACCTGAACATCTTTTTTTCCATGCAAACATGATTGCATATTTCTAAATCTTTCTCTCATAATTAGAGTCTCCCTAATGTTAAATGTTATGAATACCTGCAAGTTTATCAAAAGTGACAATGCATAACATTAGCGCCCTTTTTTCAGACTTCAAATATTGTGGCTCACTGAATGAAAACTGTCCTGGAAGATCTCGATGTGTTTATCCGTGATGGATCATCTGCACTATTCAGTGCTGTTAATATTTGTGTTGACATTATTAAGTCTGGCTCTTATTTTACTTTATCTGATTATCTCAACTGATTTTAAGGATTTATGAGGTGTTTCTTTCTGTACATTTTGTCTACATTAATCTAGTAGGATCCAAAACTTTCATGGAACAAAAAGAAATATAATAACATAGAAAAGATGGATGTCAAAAGTGATTTTTTTTTTTGTACTCTTTATTACATTAGGACAGTACTCCTGATGGCGGACAGACCAGAGGGATGAAAGTGGGAGTTCCTATTGTGATTGAAGATGATGACTCCCCTATGACTTTGACCAGTGTCATGAACTTTACTCTTGTGTTGGAGGAAGGGATTGTCTTGCAAGATGCTCCAAAACAGTTTGGCCTTTGACCTGTTTGCCTTGGATTTCAGTACCAAAAAATCGGAAGTACACTTTTGAGGTGATTGAAAAGGTGTTCATGGAATTGGGCACTCACTGCTCTGCAAGGGTACAATCCCTTAAGACTTAACTTCTCCTATGACTTTGCTTTTGTGAGCTGTTTTCAGACTTCAAATTATTATTATTATTATTTTGTACTCTTTTCCTTGTTTTGTGAAGTTTAGACTGTAAAAGGCATTTTGCCATGTTTCTTTTTGTGTACTTTTATTTGAAAGTCATGGAATGTGGTTGTAGTGTGTTCCTTTTGGTTTAAAATAAAATTTGGAAGAAACTTTCAAGCATTCAGTTACAGCTTTTTTCATTATATTGTATTACAAAAAAACCTGCTTCAGTAAATTTAAACACATATTTTGAACCCAATACATGTGACAAGTTCACATTTATTAAATTAATAAGTCTTTGAAACTATCAAATCACTTTTAACTTAACAAAAGAATATAAGTTGGGAGACCTTACTCAGTAAATTTAGTTAAGTCAACAACAAGTTGACTTAACTCAAAATTTCAAGGCAACTTGCTGCACAGCTTTTTTGAGTTAAGTGAACAAGTTGGGTTAAAAGTGGAGTTAACTCACAAAAGCTGTGCAGCAAGTTGCCTTGAAATTTTGAGTTAAGTCAAGATTTAATTTTTTACAGTGTGTATTATATTGCTCATTGCTGTTTTAAAACAGTGTCTGTATCAGGGCTGCCAACCCATGTTACCCGAGAACTAAGCATGGGAACGCTGCTTAGCCCCATACTATTAACCACAACCCACTATTCAGAGAGGTGGATGTCGATCACATATTTGTAGTGAACAGTTTATTTGTTTCTAGTTGTAATCAAGTATCACAAGCATTTATTAATGCCATCACTAAAATACAAGTCATTTAACAGCAGAATGAAAGGAAATGTAATTTCACTACAATGTAATTCCCCCCTGAAATTCCATAGAATCCACATAGCAACATGTAGTTATACATCTGGAGTACCATAGTAACCACATAGCAACAGTAAAGCAACCATCAAGAATACCATATCAACCTCATAGAAACAGCTAAGCAAGCACCTGGAGTACCATAGCAATTACTTAACAATATGTACTTAGCCACTTGGTATATATCTTATAGCATCAGACAAGCAACCAACTGGAATATAATAACCACATAGCAAAATGTAATTATTCACCTGTAATACCATAGCAACAACACAGCAACATGTAATTAGCCACTGGGAATACTACAGCAACTACTGTACATAGCAACAGCCAAGCAATCAACTGGCATAACATAGCAACTACTTAGCAATATGTAATCAGTCACCTGGAATACCATAGCAATTACATAGCAACACACCAGTAACCATCTGGAAAACCTAGCAACTACTTAACAACACATATTTAACCACTCGATATACCATAGCAACGTCATAGCAACAGCCATGTAACCATATGGATTAACACATAGCAACCACAGAGCAACATGCAATCAGCCACCTTAAATCCCATAGTAACCATATAGCAACAGACAAGTAACCACCTGGAATACCATAGTAACCACATAAGTCATAAGTAACCACCTGGAATACTATAACACATAGCTAAATGAGAGAAATGAGAAATTAGGTACCTGGAATACCATAGCAACCACATAGCTAAATGTAATTAGTCACCAGGAATACCATAGTAACCACGTAGCAACACACAAGTAACCACCTAGAATACCATAGCAACCACATAGCTACATGTAATTAGTCAACTGGAATACAAGAGTAACTACATTGCAACACATAAGTAACCAGCTGGAATACCATAGCAAACATATAGCAAAATGGCCAGACTGGTTTAGGAGGAATAATAAAAATATTAAATAAAAAATAAAAAACGACTTTTGTTTTAATTGTAAATTTTGTCATTTGACTTCAGGTGACTGCGACCACAGCAAACCCTGGTTTAATATTTAATATTTCACATGAATACATTCATGATAATAATAAAATGTTATATTCTCTCTCTTTCTGTGACTCTCAGTACTCAGAGAGGAAGGGCCTCAGCCTTGGTGTGGTTGGCTGGGTGAAGAACACAAACAAAGGGACAGTGGTGGGACAGGTACAGGGACCACGTCATTTGGTCAATGAAATGTAAGTTCTATATATACACAGTATAATACAGTACACAAAGACTACCATGTATGCTGATTATCATCGGGTCTTAAGTAGCACATTTGATTTAATGTGAGATAATTCAAGTTCATTACTTGTATTGCACTTGAACATTGTCGCAAAGCAGGAATATAATTTCTGGAGGTAAATTAAAAAATGTTTATCCCTAATAAGCAAGCTGGACAAAGGGACAGTGGCAAGGAACAAACTTGATCTCACTATACATCCGAACAGGCTGAGGGGTGGGTGATGGCCTTGTTCAATGGCTCAACAGTGGTAGCAGGCTGGGGTTTGAACCTATAACCACCCAATCAGTATTCTAACTGTGGAATTGTTGTACCTAGCCCTGTCTCTATAACACAACCCTTTTTATAACCGTGTGCTCTGAGGTCATCCATAGTATCTTTATGTTATAAAGTGGATGAGTTCTCAATTATCAAATGAATATTTAAGCAGACTGTTAGGCAGCAGATAGTGGTATCCAACCAGAATGGGCGCAACAGGATGCATCAGACAGGTCTAAATACTGTCTGGCCCAAAATGTCACACACTCTAAGATTTTATTCAGTGACCTTTATCTTTGATTACAGCACACAGTGTGGTGATACAGTATTATTCAGTGCTGAATACTGAATACTAGTTAATGTACCCAACTGAATTCAGAGCTATTTTACCTAATAGGGTGCTATTATTGTTCATTTGATAAGTTATTTAAAAAATAATACATAATTCTCACTTTTTAAGTGGATGAGTCAAACAAGTTTCTTTTCAAATACCAGCAGATGGCTCAAAGACACACCTTGTTATTCATTATATTGACAAGGTCACTGTGTGTGCTTATTTCCTTCCTGCCTTTCTTGAGGCTTCTAGTGGAACTTTTCAGGATGCAGTCCACTGCTCAACTTTTTCCCCAGAGGTCCTGTGACCCACATTGGGCAGCAAATATGCCCAAAATAGCAAGTGTTAGAGGAGAGAATAACTAAAAAAAAAAAAAAAAAAAAAGATATATTTGTACAACACTAAAAGTCCTACCAAATCAATTTGCCAACAGCCATGTTTATTAACCTCATTAGTTGTTGATGGAGGTGGCACGGTGGTTTAGTGGTTAGTACTGTCACCTTGCACCTCCAGGGTCCGATTCCGAGCCAGGTTCGATTCCCGTCTCTGTGTGCATGGAGTTTGCATGTTCTCCCCGTGCTTGGTGGGTTTCCTCCAGGTTCTCCGGTTTCCTCCCACAGTCCAAAGACATGTAGGTTAGGTTAATTGGTGTTCCCATATTGGCCGTAGTGTGTAAGTGTGTGCCCCACGATGGATTGGCACCCTGTACCCTGCCTTGCGCCCTAAATGTCCTGGAATAGGCTCCAGACCCCTCGTGACCCTTAATACAGGATTATTAAAGGAGTATTTAGACCTTTGGCGGACACCTTTATCCAGAGTGACTTACATTTGGTCTGATTATACATCCAAGGATTAAGGGCCTTGCTCAAGGGTCCAAAAGCAGCAAATTGGTAGGGCTGGGGTTTGAACCTAGAACCTTCCAATCAGCAGTCCAACACCTTGGACTGAGCTACCTCTTAGATTGTGTGCCACCAAATCACTAGCCAATTAAAAGGCATGTGCACTGACTGACAGAATTAACTCTTTTTTTTCCCCCCTGAACTCGTCTTGGTCAGTGTACATAAGGTAATGTTTTATTTGAACTCTAGGTGGCATAGAGAGAAAAAAAAGGGGGAACTGGAGTTCTGAGCACTGCAACCCGTCTTCACATTTCACTTTCTCTCAGTCTTATCCATGCAACGGGGTTAGGTTGGCTTGTGATCCAAGTGCTTCACTGTCAATTGGTGACCAATCAAATCTATTAGTTTTGACATTTTATCCACATGCATACAATATACAGTACCTGCAGCTTCTTGTATTGGTCTATCACAGATGGCACAACAACCTCAAATTAGATATACCAGCACGTATATTTACTTTCTAGGCAAGACTGGAACGTGAGTTGTGGAAACTGAGGGTATTCTTCATATTTAAGAGGGGAAGGATTGAGTGATTGATGTAAAGGATACAATGACGGTCTGGCAGTTCTGTGATTTACAGTAAAACCCAAACCTTCCCTGTCATTATCCACAGGGCTACCGTTGCATCCTTAACAACTTAAACGTCTTTCATTTAAATTCCTCTTTTTGCTCTTCTCCACAGGAAGATATGGCTGAGTAAAGAGGGAAGCCCCGGCAGCCGCATCACTTGCGCTGTGTTCAAAAATGAGAAGAGCATCCCCAAGCTGGAAATATCTGGCTTCTCTACCCGATTCTGACATACAAACCAAACAGCCATTTCTGTTACTACTGTAGCATGTGTCACCCTTCAAAGCCACTATTATTAATCCCACAATATACAGTATGATCAGCCACTACATCATGATATATAAGAAATCAATCAACACATTTTTTAATTGCTCATGCTGAACAACTATTTGTAGAAGAAATAGATTGTATATGGATTTTTTTTTTAATGATGGCCTTCTGTGCATAATGTTTTATAGTAATGTGTGTGTGGGGCTGTGAGTCTGTTCATACTGTATATGGGACTGGAAACATTATTAATTGCATTTACACTGGATATAGCATCTACATATAAATCCTTTCAAGCCCTGAAAAAAAAACTTCTTCATTTTAATGTCATAGACACTGAAAGAAATGCTTCAGTTCATACTGTATGAAGAATTTAATAGAAAAAAAAAGTTTAGTACTTACTGTAAGATGCTGCTTGATGTTGTAGCTTCAATGTGTGTGTGTGTGTGTGTGTGTGTGTGTGTGTGTGTGTGTGTGTGTGTGTGTGTGTGTGTGTGTGTTTACCCAATTCATCATGTAATTAGATAATGTCAGTTCATTCATTCATTCATTCATTTTGTTTCCACTTTGACTGGTGGGGAAAATCCAGAGCCGTTACAAATAATGTGAACTAGATATACAAATGACATGCCTCACTATATATTTTTTTTTCAATTAAATATGATGACAAAAATCTGATTTGAACAAGTTTTACAACTATAACTATTCATGTTTCTGATTTGTTATAAAATTGTCTCCTCTACAAAAAAAAAAAATGCATATTTAAAATAAATAAAATAAATAGAATAAACAGAACGCATGAATGGTTGCATGTCCACACAGTCAGTCACATACAGTTCTGCTATACATTTATTTATAAAATCTTCAATCTCCATTGGTATTGTGGCATATAAGACTATAAAATGAAGTTGTAAAAGACTAAATAATTAGGCTATAAACTGTATAAGGAAAGTTTTATACCATCCACTATTATGCGGATCTCAATCCTAGTACTAATGTACAAGTATTTTTATACTATATTATATATAGTATGTTTTATCGCATACTTATTTTCCCAGTAATAAAGAAGTGATCCACAAAGTCAAAATATACCATATACAACTAGATGCACAAATAGTTTTGTGTTTCTTCTGATTCGCTCCATACTCACTTGTTCCAGTACACATTTGTGTTATTTTAAGCATCACTTTAGCCTTTTCAGGGTGCAGATTGAGCCGATAGCACTTCAGAGGAAATCAGAAAATCAGGAACAGTAGAGTTACAGTATGTGGAGTAATTAATTTATTTAGACAAATGAATACAAATAGGGATTCAAAAAATACAGTCTATTAAGTTGCATGAATAAACATTATTTGTTGACTTTTGAGGACAATAAGGTGTAATAACCTTGCCTCAGGTGTACTAAGATTTCATTTTAATGTAATAAAAAAAATGGATTTACTCATGTTGAAGGGAGGCCTATTTGAACAACAATGCAATACATGGAAAAAAAATAATAAAGAAAACCATAAGAGGAACAAAATTGAAAAGCTTACAGCACCTAGTATTCCCAAGTGGTCTCCCATCCAAGTACTAACCAGGCTCAAGCCTGCTTAGCTCTGAGTTCAGGCGCTTTCAGACTGGGATGGCTGCAAGAGAAAGCTGGTTTGAAGAGAGGCCTGTTTGAAAAATAACAATGCAGTAATTCTAATAATAAATAAATAAACAAATAACCTATATGAGGAATAAAACTGAAAAGCTTACAGCACCTGGTATTCCCATGCGGTCTCCCATCCGTACTATAACCAGTCCAAAGTCTGCTTAGCTTCAGATATCAGACAAGCTCGTCAGACTGGTTTGGCCTCAAATGACTTAACAAAAAATGTATGTAAGTAATTAACAAAAAAATTAATTATAAAAGGAAAAAATTTTACATCACACAAAAATAATTGAGTAAATATAAAATGCAGTTTTGAAATGATGATTCAGAGCCACTTAAACATATGTATACTTAACCTTCATGAATAACGAACTAAATACACAGATGACATGGCTTACATTACATTTACATTTTGTAAACGTCTATTTTTTCCCCAGTTCAATACCTAATGACAAAAACCTGATTTTAATAAGTTCTACGATTATAACTATTAATTGTTTCTGGTTTGCAATTAATAATAATAATACTACTAATATAATAATAATAATTATTATTATTATTATTATTTTAAAAAGTATTTTCGTTTCATACAGTATTTTATATCATGAGTTCCATAAAGGTCAAATAAGACCCAATAATACACAGCAAGTGATTCACAAAGCCATAATATATTCTATAAACTAATACATGATGCACAAATATTTTTCTGTTTCCTTTGATTTGCTACACATATGTTGTTATTTTAAGCTTCACTTTAGTTTTATGTGTGTAAAGTAAGCCAAGAGCACTTTGGAGGGAGTCTAAAAATGTGAGTTATGTGGAGTAAGCCACCCAAAAAATGAAAACACATACTTTAGGCATTTTCTTATAATAGAATGGTTGATAGTCCAAGAGTATTAACCTCTATTTGTAAAGGTTGTTATAATTAACTTTTAACACTTCACCGGTGCTGGTTCATTTATAGCAAAAATTAGGCAGTTTGAATTTGAAATGGATGTTTTGTTTTATAGTGTTACTTTAAAGATGACTGGACTGTGTGTTCTCTTTCTTTCTCAAGTCTATAGTCAATGATCTGCTCTCAGTTAAAGTTTTTGATATAAATGTTCCAATAGAGAATCAGAGGATCTGCTGGATCATGTTCAGATGTTTTTGTTTGTTTGTTTGTTTGTTTGTTTGTTTGTTATACAAATCAATAGGTTCTAGCTCACTCTACTTTTAAGTTTTTTTGTAAACAATGTGCCCTCAAAATTTTTAATGGCTTAAAATTTGTTAAGTACACCTGATATAAAGTTATGTCTTATTACACTCAAAATGTATGTTATGTCACCAAATAATTTAAAAAATGTTTTTAAATGTATTATTCAATTAAATTAACTGTGCTTATTTAAGCTTAAAAAAATATGTCTACATGATATAAAATTGCCAAAAACAAAAAATTATTCATAGTTTTGTCTTGCATACATTGCATGGCACAAGTACACACTTACTGTATACAAGTTACAAAAAAAAATCTTCAGATTAAATAAACACAGCCTATTTAATTTAGTGGAAAAAATGTATTTGTTGACAAATACATTTTGGGGACCTCATAACTTTGTGTCCAGTGAACTAATAAATTTCATTTTAATGTATTAAAAGTTTTGATTGTAAGCTGTTTCCAAAACAAACTGTGGTGACTGTGGTACATCAGCTGCTGCTCTTTCAGTTTTGTTACTCACAAAGGTCAGACTATGCTGTATGCATGCTAGCATTATCATTACTTAAAGTACATGCATTCACTTTAGTTAGTGATCTAATGTTGTTGTATTGGCCTGGATGGATGGATGGATGGATGGATAGATAGATAGATAGATAGATAGATAGATAGATAGATAGATAGATAGATAGATAGATCACTTTATTAATCCCAAAAGAAAATTGGAATGGTTGCATATTATACAACAACATACAAGCAAATATTATATACAAGAATCATCTACTTAAAGCTCACAATGAAAAAATTATATAAAGTAAAAAAAGTGCTGTCAGGTGAGAATATAAGCACTGCACAGTAAGATGTAGTAATGAGATCAAATGTTGCAAAATCATAATATCTTGTTTTTTTTATGAACATGTACATGATGATAGTATATACACGTGGAAACTTTCACTAAGTACAGTAACTGTACATAAGGTGCACCAACCAGTTGTAATATTAATAAAAAGAGAAAATGAAAGTGTCAGTGCAATCAGGTGGACAACACACAGTAATAGATTGTAGATTAAGGTGCATTGGTGGGAATTTAATAGATTAACAGTAGGGTTAATTAATACAGAACAAGAGCAGAGTTATTGAACAGTAGTGATGGGAAGTGTCACGGTTTGTGGTGCGAGGCATAATTGCAAGAGGATCCAGGTTTTAAAGGAAAACTATGCTTTTATTTAAACTCAAAAGTCAGGGAAACTCGACAAAACAAAGATACTTTATAAATGGAAACTGTAACTAAAACACGAATAGACGAAACAAAAGACACTATTAAACATGCAGACATTTACCAAGATAAATTAACAGACGCAACACAAGAAACTCAAAGACACCAAACTATTTATAATAAAACTAATAACCAACTCGGTTCAGGTGAGCGCCCCTGGTCACCTGACCGAGTTGCCACATGGGAACTGAAGTTTAAACTAAACAGAACTACAATCAAAAACACAGGGCGCTTTGGCGCCCTCTAGGGGTTATCCCTGACAGGAAGTTTGAATCATTTTAGTGACTCGGTTCTTTGAATCTCATTCATCAAAATTAACAAATCTTTTTTTGAGTCATTTAGATGTTACATTTTCAATAAACAGACCCCCAACATGTCTACATACACAAATTTTGGCGATAGTTCCAGTAATTAAAATATTACAGTGCAGCTAAGGACATATTATTATAAACAGAATGAGCAGCTCACCTCTCATAGCTTCTAATCCGAGTAGTTCGTTCTTTTGAATCTATTGCACTGCATAGCGTCTATGGGAGTTACGGGACAAAAGAACGAACGACTAGGACTTGGAAGATTTGTTGAGAACCTTCCCATTCTGTTTCCTGTACATAACCTACGGAGACTGTTTAGCCAATAGATTGTGGAGGGGATGTGAGGTGTTCTCCATGATGCTCAACAGTTTGTGTAGCATCCTTCTCTCCACTACAAACTCCAAGCACTCCAGGGGATTGCCCAGTATTGAGCTAGCCTTCTTGACTACAGTAGCTTGTCGATTTTCCTGCCCCAACAGATAGCAGCAAAGAATATCGCCACTGCAACAACAGACTGATAAAAGATCTGGAAGACTTTGCGGTAGACATCAAAGAACCTTAGTTTCCGCAAGAATCAAAGTCTGCTCTGTCCTTTATTGTAGACAGCGTCTTTCCAACCTGTTGTCCGAGGTAGCAGTATCTCTTCTCCACTTCCTCACCCAGGATGATGTTGAGGTACCCAGTCGTCTCCTTGTTCTGGGCCACGTTCTGGACTAGGTGGTGGACGAGATGGAGAGAAAATTAACAGGTAGTCAGTATAAGAGCAAGAGCAAGGAGTCTGATCCTGTACGTGTCTGGAAAGCATTACCAGTGCAGTCTACACTCGCTCATTCATTGTCTATACCTCTTTATCCAGTTTTCAGGCGGTATGGAGCCTATCACAGGAGGTTTAGGGGACAAGGCAGGGTACACCCTGGACAGGGTGCCAATCCATCGCAGGGCGCACACACACTCATCCACTCATTACGGCCAATTTGGGAACGCCAATTAGCCTAATCTACATGTCTCTGGACTGCAGGTGGACTACCCGGAGGAAACCTACCAAGCACGAGGAGAACATGCAAACTCCACACACAGAGACGGGAATCGAACCTGGACCCTGGAGTTGCAAGGCGACCGTGCTAACCACTACACCACTGTGCCGCCTACACAGGATACAGTCACCCTCAAAATAGTTGTACAGCTTCGTTCTGTACTATCCTTTGCTTTTCTGTTAGTGTCAAATTAGTCGATATGGAGATAAAGAAGAGGAGGAGAGGAAGGAAGAGGAGGAGAAGGTTTACACCAACTGTACCTGTCATTATAATGGACAGTAGTCTGCAGTATGATTTTCTATTTTCTGATTTCTTTCAATATTCAATGCTGAAATGCTCTCAGTATAGAAAAGCCATATCAAGTCAATTTTAAAAGTCACTGATGATTGCTGGAAGTGTTTAAAAAGACTGGATTACCTGAGGAAGTTCTATTGTGTCCAATTTTGTCATTTAGGTGCATACATGTTCAAACACATATTTGTTACAACTTTATTTTTGGAGATTATGGAGATCCAAGGCATGCCTTTTTTGTACTTGCCTATTTGTTCACTTTTCTGTGTTTAAGTCTAGCTGCCAATGTAACAAGATATTGAAAATGCAGCAACTGCGAGAAGGGCCAGATTGTAATGGTTAGACAACTCCAAAACTGCAGCTCCAGGCTCCAGTGGTCAGGACATGCCAAAAGTGATCCAAGGAAGACATACCGGTGGGCTGGCACCAAGGTCATTGGTGACCAAGGCTCACTGATCCATGTGGGGAGTGAAGGCTGGCGTGTGTAGTCCGGTTCAATAGACACTTGTTTGAGTGCACTTCCACATACACGAGCTTACAGATGCTAGTCCACTTTCTTGGATTTCCAGAGTCGACCAGGATTGGTGAATTCCTCAAATCGAGGAAAGCCAAAGCAACTGCTCATTCTGATCTGGAACTGTTAAATGCTACAGTAAGAGTTTGTGTTTGGGTAATGAAAAGCTCTCATCAGGTTTACATTTGAAATATGTATCTTTCAAAATAACTTTTTTTAAATTATTATTATTATTATTTGAAATCCACAATTCTTCCAATGCCATGTCTGGGCGAGGCAAAATCTTCTCCATTGATATTTTTAACAGTTTGATTAATGTTTGTACTAAAACCTCAGGCCATGATCATATTTCCATATTTTCCCACACTTTAGAGAGCCTCTTATGCCTACTATCCTACTGGTTTCCAGAAATAAGGGGTCTGATTTGAGCAAGCCAAAAACCACGGGATTTATATGCGTAGTGAAAAGGCTATAGAGATCTGTGAGTGCCAATCTGTCCCAGTTACATAACCACAATCCACCATTGATTGCACCCTCCAGCTTTTGTCTGTTTCATGGTATTCATCTGAGTGCCTGGGTTTCCATGGAGATGACTGGATAAGTCCTTGAAACAAGAGCTTATGTAATATAACCATACTTTACGTTACTGTACTGAAAACCATGGTGCTGTAGTATTGAACTGTAGCAACTGGAGGGGTATTTAAAAGGAAGGGCCGAGGTGATGCTGCACACTGAAAAAAAAAAAGGGGAAGAATTCGAGCTGTATGAGTTCAAAATATAACTGACACAAGCAAGCAAAGATCACACACTAGTGAGAGACAGCAATTGTCCAGTTGAGTTCATGGGGAGGCTCAGAGGGGGTTGATCCCAAAGACCCAGTTAACAAATAACAAAGTGGCCTTGAGGCAATGGAGTCCACAGCATACAAACTGTTACACATCATAACACAGTCTATTCTTCTATAGGTTTTTTTCTTTTTCTCACAACACAGTGTAATAGGGTCTGCCAGTGTGGGCTGAAAGGAAGGGAAAAGGTTATTAAAGTGTGATGTGCTTTAAAAATGATAAGAAAAATTAATTTAAAAATACGTATTATCACATCATTTATCCATCTTTTATTTAAGCTGCGTGGAAAGTTTTGCATTAGAAACACTGGCTTATACTGTACTCTTGTGCACATGTTCTCACTTACTTGCTTATGGTCTATACCGCTCTATCATGTATACAGGGTTGTGGGTGGCCTGGAGCCTATCCCAGGATTCTTAGGCAGGAGACGAGGCGGGGTACACCCTGGATGGGGCGCCAATCCGTCACACACTCATTCACACACTAGGGGCAATCTGGGAACGCCTAAGTTGAATGTTTTGGGATTGTGGAAGGAAACCGGAGTACTCAGAGGAAACCCAACAAACACGGGAAATCATGCATCCTCCATGCACACAGACCCAAGGCTGGAATCGAACCCAGACCCTGAAGGTGCAAGGCGGCATTGCAAGACAACTTTGATGATGGCAGAAAATGCAAAGCTCAAGAGTGCTAAAATGTAAAGTAAGCAGCACAAAAAAGACTTTCTCAGAGATAGAAGTAACAGTTATTTTGACATATGTCTATACTAATGTAAAAACATAACAATCTGGACTTGGATTACATAAGTTAATTAAATGTGCGTTAAGTGAAGGGGGGAAAAAAGCATATACCCAAGGATGCATGGAAACCAATCAAATAATGTACATTTAAGTTTTCTTATTTAAACCAAAGCGTCTTAGAAACATGTACATGTAGAGCCAGATTTTTTTTTTGCATACCATACCAAAGAGCTCTCCCCAATGACATGTTGGAAAAGCCAGTGGTTAAGGGTAAGAAGTTGAATTTGGCAGGGTGCATCGCAGCTTGAGACGCGGGATAAAAAGTGGCAGATAAAAACGGATTTATACAAAACATAACCCTATGCTCCTAACTTTTTATTTTTTCATGCTGCATGTAATATTTCAATAGTTAATGTTTTTAATATGAAATGATAAAAATAATCATTATTTGTGTGTGTCATTGAAATATAAAAGCTTTTTAAAGCTGACAGCTTAATTTGTGTAAAAATGTTCAGTCTGTCTGATTCATTGGATTAGAAGCTGAGCAATCTAGGTTTATTCAGTCTTTTTTGTTGCCTGGTTTTATTTTACTGATACTGATTTACCCAATATATACAGTGTTTTGACCCCAGAATATTTTTTAATTCCATTCAAACCCATGTTCACACTGAGCTCAAAAACACACACTTAAAAAAAAATACAGTCCAATCATTTTTGTGTGACTTTTAACAGTCTTCTTTTGAATGACATCTGCGTTTTTTCCTACACGGAGTACAGTTACTGTACGACTGATCCGAACAGAACAACTGATTACACTCACATACTATTAGATGCCCCTGACTACCAAACGTGGGCAGAAAGATGAATTTGCGAGTGAGTGCAAGAGTGAGTAAACATCCGCCCACACGCTCTCTTTCTCTTGCCTGAAATCAGGCTTTTTTTTCCTTGCTGGCCATCCTCTTCATCACGGCCCTTTCTCTACTGTCGGGAGCCCGGGAGACCCTAAGTCGTGGCCATAGCAACTACTTTGCACAAAGCAGCCCTACACAGGAGAAATAAAACTCAGCACACACCTCTGCCTGTTCAACACGACTGAAGATTTGGAAGAAATTTCATGAATCAACTTGAATGATTCTAAATGAAGGTTAAGGTTAATGGCTGCAGCTTTTCTTGTAACTCCATTTTTACAATATTAGAATCCTGGTGAGGTTTCATAGGCTGGCCTGGGGTTTCTATTATTCAAATCTTGTTAAAGATACAAAATGGTTTAAAATAACCTATTAAAACCTGAAATCGTTTAGCTAGTTGGAAAATATTGGAAATATCATCATAATGCAAAATATTTTACCAAAAACTAGGTGATACCTTTAGTTCTATAGTATAGTGTGTATATATATTATACTATGCATATACTGTATACAGAGTATATATATATACTATACTATACTATATATTATACTATGCATGTATATACAGTATACATAAAATAGTATTCATACCAGGTGCACTCTTTATAAATATGTGTGTATATACTGTATATACACATATGCTATTTTGTTATCTCTAAAAGAAAAATGTAAGAAGCATATTTGCATATTTTGTTGTCTCTAAAAGAAAAAAAATCAGTACAGTATGTGATATGTGATACAGAATTCATTTCTAAATATATTATTTAAATAGAGAAAAAAAATCAAGGTTCATTTAAGAATGTTAGACTGTATTATGATTATTATTATAGTGGCTGATATGTCTGTTAGCAGTAGTGCTCAACTCTACAGGGTGCATCCACATATACCTGTTGAGTGTTTCTGGGAAGGCAGGAGTTGCTAAGCAACTATAAGACATCCATGACAACTTGGCTGCTACATTAACGACCGAAATGTAAATTATTTCACACGAACAATAGTACGACGCTGCGATCATCCTCTGCCGAAATAGAAAGCATGAACATACATCAGTGTCCTTAATTAGAACCATTATGCAGTAAACTTAAGCAAAATGCTATATGTATTAGTAACCAAGCTAATTGCAATTGAGTCACAGGAGCTGCAATATAACTGTGGCATACAGTACACAGTTTAAAAAAGACAGGATGGACGTGATGACTCGCCCCATAAAAACAATTGTTTTTCTGGTCTAATATTATACAAATGCATGATTGATGAAAAATGGTTCATACAAAACGGAAGCTGAAAGTAAGTAGTTAGCAATGTTATGTAATCTAACTATTTGTTTGGGTGCCCAGTGTAGCGGGAACCCGGTGAAGCGGGCATCTGTCACCATGTAACAATAGGCAGTGCCATCAAATGGCTCAAATGGCTAAGACTATGGTTTAGTGATTGGACGTTGATCGTCGAGCCTCAGCACCTACAAATTGCCACTGATTAGCCCTCAACCCTTCCTGCTCCAAGGCGCTGTATCCTGGCTGACCCTGTGCTGTTGAGTGTGCTGTAAGGTACTGTGCATGTCACAAATAATTGTTGTTTATCTTCATAAATGTAGACAGTATCATAATCATCTTTCATGTCATAACGTGATGTAATAATATAGCTGCCGAAATGTTGGAACAGCGCTAGCACCCGCACGCAGCCGTCAAGATCTGCACCCGGGCAGAGCCGCATGTACTGATACAAAAATGAACATGAGCGATGCCTAGTAATGTGGCACTGGCCTGCAAAGAATATCCCATAATGTTCTGCATACAGTATAAAGTGTCTAAATGATGTACTGTACATGATAAAGCAGTGTTTCTGGGCACCACCAGAGATCTGTAAACTCGATCTTGGGGGGAACATTTCATTACAATGGTTAATTAATTTATTGACAGTAGCTGAAATTACAACCTACAGTACAAATTTGTACTGTTTACCATCGAGGCTTGAAGGTTCAGGTTTAATCAGTTATTGAATTATTACTTTAGAGCACGTACCACACCCAGAAGCAGAACATAATTGTTTCATTGGACAAAACTAGACTAGACTAACACAACCACTTGTATAGCAACCGATACACTAAAAGACCCATCCAACCCTGGATATTATGTGTTTGACTTGCTGCTCTTTGTTTGATACATATGTCAGGTCTACAGACTTAAACTCCATTACTAAACATGAATTGATCACTGACACTGACTGTTTGGGACTATCTGTCTTAACACACTTATACATAAAAAAATTTTCTCAGGCACAGAATTATTCTGAACTGCCCTAACTGTGCAATCTATAAGACCACTGCAATTTAGCAAACATGCCTTATCCTCAAGCGCAATGTCACAGATGCTTTGGTATTTTTTTTATATTATACAGATTCATCATAATAAAATACTTACTTACTCAATCACTTATTCTTGTATAAGGTCGCGTAGGCCTGAAGCCTATCCCAGGACACTCAGGGTGTTGGACAGGGTGCCAATCCATCGCAGGGCTCAAGCACACACACACACACACACACACACACACACACACACACACACACACACACACACACACACACATGAGTATCGAACCCTATAAAAATGCATAGATTTGTAAAAAAAAAAAAACTAAATAAATAAATACATGGCTTGTTATTCTTTTGACTTAAAACCTCAATTGTGTTGATTTAGCCTGATGAAATGTGACAGTATATTTGTTTGGTCAATCTCACAGTCTCCAGCCAATCCGTACAAAAATATTTTTTTTGTTTACTTCCTTAATTACCAGTATGCCACCAAAAAAGAAACTGAATCCTGAAAAATCACCTCAGTTTCTGGACAAGGTGATGAAAATAATAGTTCTTTGGATACATCAATGACTTCATTGACTGAAGCTGTCCTTGCTAACATTCTTGGGACACATGGTGCTCTGTCGTCCCTAAATTTAAAAAAAAAATCACTTTGCTTGGCTTTCCACTGACGTGAACAGGGTTTTGAACACCTTCTGGACCTTCTTTGTATTTCTTGCAAAATTTCAATTCTCATGTCGAAGATTTGTAAGGTAGGGCATTTGTATGCCAAGGTTCCTCTGAATATACAAGCAGAAGTGCCTGTCGTTGACAGAATAGAGTTTGTAGAAATAGTTAAAAGGTTAAAGCTGAAAGATAAGCTGATCAGTTTTAATGTAATCAGCGATATTATCATTTTAGGTACCCTTATGTCATGCAAAAGTTTCGTTAAATTCTGTCCAGCCAATTTCGCTTGATGTTTGGTCAAAATCTGTCTGGACATGACGTAAAGACAGACAGACAGACGGACTTACAGACAGACATTTTTCTGTAACGTGTTTCTGGTCCTTCAATGTACAGTATGAAACGTAAAGATGTACAGACCAAAGCATTTTTTTGTATACATACAGTATATAAATTATTATTATTATTGTCATCATCATTATTATTATTATTATCATTATTATTATTATTATTGTCATTATGATGATGATGATGATGATGATGATTATTATTACATACACAGTATATATGTGTGGAAGTGCTTTTGCTGTCTCACGGCCAGTTTTCATCACAGACAGAAATATTAATATGAAAACATTCACTGGTATTTAATACTGATTCAATTCTCAAATCAGGAGGTGTTGGTTAATCTTCTGTAACATCAGCTGATTTATTTATTAATTATGGGACGCACTGTTTTGTGGGGAAAAAACGTAAACCCAAATGTATGTTTTTTGTTGAAAAATGATCACTGAATACTAACATTTCTGCCATAATTCACTTCGATTTTTTTCATTATTTTTGTTTAAAGGCATAGATAACTGCTGAACACTTGTGTATACATTCCTGTATACGGTACACAATACCCATAATGCATCTTGCTGTAGGGCGCGCGCTGTACGCTGCAGCCGATGAGTTGCGCCAGTGTAAAGGCGTGCGCTGAGGCCCCGCCCATTTCATGAAGGAGCCCGCAGTGACTCTCTCTCTCTCTCTCTCTCGCTCTCTCTCGATGCTGCTGCTGCTGCTGCTGCCACAGGGACGGTAGGTTGTGGCAACAGCGTTCATTTTGCTCCTGCTCATCCAGCTGCACGCAGTCTCCACGGCCAAGTTCGGGAGCGGATCCTCTTTAGGTAGGTCATTATGTAAATTCTAATACATACTCACTTGGTTTGGACAGGTGGAGTCATCATGCGCGCGCTCGTTGCGCGCTCGGGTAGAATGTTTAAATTGCAACAATGTTGCAAGGCGCGATCTCGGATCTGAGGCATTTCCTTTGATGTTGCTCGTCTGAACTAAAGGATCACTCGAAAATGAACGAGGGTGAAATCCTGGAAAGGCGTTGTTTCTGCTATGTGCATCTCTCTCCCTCTTTCTCTCTCTGTCTCTCTCTTCTGCAGTGTTGATTCAGTGCCAGTGGACAGACTGTGTAGGCGACGCAGTTTCATCCACAGCGCTTTATCTGTCCTTTAAAGGCCTTTAATCTGAATAAATCTCAGTAGATCGAACCCCTTGTCTTTTGTATTGGCATTTAGTATGTCAAAATGTTTTCTCGTTTTGTTTTTTGTTGTGCTTTTTTGTTTTGTTTGTTTGAGTGGGCGTCCTGCCATTCATTGCAAACACACCTATCATACTGTAATGAAACACAAGCTCCAAAATGTAATAAAATACCACTCATAGTACTAACATGCTCGGTCATGTTGCATGTCGCTTGTGATCATTCATTGCAGTGATCGTGCTCTGAAGGTTGTCCCTGATGTGCATCGCTTGTTGCGCATGTTTATAGTATGCGCAAATCTACTAGTCATTATAATGTGGTCTTAAACAGGCTTGTGCGGAATGCCGCCGCAGGTTTGAGCTGTAACTAACTGGGAATGCCCTGCCGCAGTGTACTTGGAGAGGCCGGGACCGGCTGTCCACTTCCTTAGTGAGTGTTATTGTGTCCTTACAGGAGCTGACACATGCTCAGAGCTGTACGAGATGGATCATGTTTCAACCATGCTCGTCACCTGCTTTTTGGGTCAAGCTCCAGTATTTTCTTCTCAAAGGTCACCGACGATGATGATGATGACGGGATTAATAGCGAGATGTCTTTAAAATTTTAAATCATCTATGACGTATTCACCTAAGTTATACCTCTACTGTATCTCTATAGGCTACTGTAGATCTCAGGAGTAACTAAGTACAGGTTACATACTGTATAGTGCAGTACAGATGGGTCAGTGTGTTAAATTTTTGAGTTTGAGTCATTTTTATCTTAATGAAGCAAAACGGTAAGTTAGTGTGCCTCTGTGGTTGGTAGCTGATGCTCTGCAGTGGCTGAGCTGCATTACTGGAAGATTTAGTGCATCCTGCATTTAGGAGGCACTCTTACTGTTTAGTCATCATTTTGACATTTTCAGCGTTTCTTGCTATGGACAATGTTACAAATACAAGCGTCATGCTCAGAGTTCTGGGTGATTGGCTGTGAACTGAAAATGCATGATGTAACAAATGCAAGTTGTTGTTGTTATAATTGCTATTATTATTATTACATATTATGATTTACATTTACCTAAATTATTATCTAGATTTAGTTGTCACATGCATTCCTCATTGAAATTAACAGTATGCAGCATCATCATCAACTTTTATGCCATACTGTACCTGGATCAGACCCAGAGCACTCCCAGCGATGGGCCGTATGACAGACAGATGTAGGGGCTGCTGAAACACTGGATCAGCCTGAGGACAATTTGGACACGGGTAATCTTTCATGATACTTAAATTTACCTACTTTTGCCTAATCAGGCAGTTGGATCACTGTTGACATTTTCTAAAGACTGTTGAAATGCTCTAAAGCCCCACCCCTTACTCACTCCGGACCTCCGATCTTTTATGTTCATGGGTGCTTGGCTGCAACTCTCCAAATTTTTTTTTTTCCAAGAATTTGAGTAATACTTCACAGAACTTTTTATGCATAGCTTTTGAACTTTTCTTATAACATCACTTGCGATGGATTGGATTGGCTCCCTGTCGACGGTGTACCTCGCCTCACGCCCCATGTCTCTTGGGATGGGCTGCACGCCCCCCTGTGACCCTGTACACATGGGATAAGCAGTATATAGACCATAAATGAATGAAGGAATGAATAAACTTTCCCTGTATGGCACTAAAAAAAAGCACATTCAGTGAGTGGACGACACATTTCTTTCTTGTAAGACTTTTTTTTTTTTTTAAAAACAGTCACTTCATATTTCTACTGAAATCTCAGATCTGGAACTTGTATGAGTGTTTACTGCTAATAAAAAAATTTTTCACGCACAGTTCGAGACACCAGAATGGCTGGAATGTTTCCAAAAAATGAATTGAGTGACTGAATAAGAGCGATAGAGTTGGCCTTGTCACTGTTTTTTGTCATGTTTCAGGCTTTTCATAGCTCGCCTAAGCTGATCAGTCTGTTGCCTTTTTTTTACTGAAAAACAGCTGGGCTGAGAACATACTCCTATAAATTCAAGTCAGTTACTTTTTCCAAAACATAATAAGACTAACTGCAATTTTATAACATAATCATGCTGTTTTTTTTTTGTTGTTGTTCAGAAAGTGAAGGTGGATATTTCCACTGTATACAGGATGGTAAGTGGGTTTGAGTCAGAATAGGAAAAACAACTGGAGGAGCTTTTTAAGCTCTGTGAACACCTGGTTTGGCCAATATCAATGACCTGTTTTTATGCATGTACTGTACTTCGTATGTTGTACACTAAATAATGGCTTGAATGCATTATATGTTTTCTGTTCCACTGGAATGGCATCACAGGAGAAGTCAGAGTCGAGTGTCTTGTTCAGAAGGGCAGATTGGTCAATCACAGGAGAGGCTCTAATCTCCTAAATTGTTATGCAGAATGTTAAAAGTTTGTGAATTCTTCAAAACTTCAGATAGTAATGGCGGAAATATGTCTGCTAATAATTCATGTGTTCGCGTAGTGAACCGGCAACATTAAGACCTTTAAGAATTTATTTACAGTACGTGCTTATATACTGTGTGTGTTACCAGAGGATTCCAGTAGGGGGCATACTGCAGAATGCAATCAGGCAGTTTTGCATTAAGTAAAACAAGCATGGCTAGCTTAGTTTCAGTGTCGTCACTTGATTGTACGCATCTCCCGCTAGTTGTTTTGACGTGCGTATTTGTCATTGTACAGCTGTAAAGACAAAGTTAAATTAATTTTATTTAATTTTTTGTCATATTTGTTTAGGATCATCAAACAAATTTAAGTATTACCCAAGGATAACCAGATTAAATACAAAATGTCATTTTAAAATTGGTATTATTTATTAAGTTAAAAAAGCTGTCCAAACCTACCTGGCACTATGTGAAACATGGTCGTGGCAGTGTGATAAGTAGTGGGGCTGCTTTGCAGCTTCAGGATCTGGACAACTTGCCATAATTGATGGAACCCTTAATTCTGTGCTGTACCAGAAAATCCTGAAGGAGAATGTCCGGCCATCAGTTCGTGACCTCAGGCCCAAGTGCAGATGGGTTATGCAGCAGAACGAAGAATGATCCAAAAACACCAGCAAGTCCACCTCTGAATGGCTCAAAAAAAAAAGTTGGGGTCATATTTTAAGTCTGAACATGAATCCGATTGAGATGCTCTGGCATGACCTTAAACAGGCCATTCTTGCTCCAAAACCCTCCAATATGACGGAACTCAAACAATTCTGCAAGGAAGAGCGATCCAAAATTTCTCCACAGTAATGCAGAGTAATTGCAGTTGTTGTTGGAGCCAATGGTGGCACAATCAGTTATTGTATTAGGTTTGGGGGCAAATTCTTTTTCACACAGGGCCAGGCAGGTTTGGATAGCTTTTTTTTTTTTTCCTTAATAAGTGAAAGAAATATTTAAAAACTGCATTTTGTGTTTACTCAGGCATTACAATTTGTTTGATGATCGGAATCATTGAAGTGTGACACAAATGCAAAAAAATAAATAACTAAATCAGGAAATATTTTTTCACAGCACTTGTTTTTTTAGATAATACAAGTGGGGTAATTGTGGATCTGGTCGTTCAGCTTCTCCTTCAAACTTCCTGATAGCTACACTGCCCCTTCTGTAACCATGCATATTGCATCTTGTAATCACCTTATGGGCCCGTGACGTTACAGTACTTTCTGTGGACGTAGACAGGGCATGCACCAAAAGAACTTGGGATACATGAGGCAGCCATCATGCGTGAGCGTATGTGTGGTTGAAAGCAAGTATATTTTTGAGACTATTCATGGAGGGAAAAATGCCATGTTACAAGATGTTCCAGATCAGGTAGTTCCAGAAGATGTGATAATCTAATAGAGGCACACAGATCAAATAGTGTTTAAAAGTTGCTGGAGAACTTGACATTGTAAGGATCCCTGGTGGTCCGTTAATGCCTTACAGCGGCATCTTGCTGTATATTGAAGATTTTGTCAATTTAAGTCTTAAATTGCAATAAAAACCATTTTGACTGTAAAGCCATGATGAAAGGGAAGCTTGGTTTCTAGCAGACTTGTTTTTAATGTATCCCAATAAGAGCTGTATTGAATTCTGATTAGTCTAAGTGTGTATATGTCTTCCGCAGTTTTTTTTTCTCGTTACTGTGCATCTAGTGTGTCTGAGACCACAGCTTCTTTTGGGTAAAGAAGGGGATTAAACTGATGTATTGCCCATTCATTTGAAGATAAAGGAGGTCAATACAGTATATGTTGTATCACACCAGGCAGTTTTTTTTCTGTTGGAGAGAAAATAGGTTATTTTTAACAATCCTGATCCAATAGAATAAAATATACGAGTTACAATAAAGTTCATTATGACAAAATGTTTCTTAATATTCACATCATATTTCTCTTGTATTGCTCAACTGTAACTAATACAATCCTGTCTACGGTATTAGAGATAAATAGAATTGCATGTGCGCTTTCTTGCTTTTAAAGTATTTTAAGCAGTTCATTTGCATCTGATATGGGGGGTATTAAGAGGATTGATGTAGCATGTGCATGCCCAGAAATACAGCGCTTTCCACTGTAGGGTAGAAGGGCAGTGTGGGCGCCGAAAAAGACCTGGGGCGGTGTCTCTCAGCATGTGTATCTTCCTGACCCCAGTAAGCTGGACTGCAATTATACGCTTTAGTGTCATGTGGCCGGTTCATTCTGTTCGTACAGGCACGCTGGAGTTTGATGAGTCAGCTGTTCCTTTCAGTGAAAAATACTCTTGAAGTGGGATTCTAGGAAATGTCATGAGCAAAAGCAACAGAAACCTTATGTTAAACTATATAATCTTATTTTTATCATTTTATTTGGTATATTTCACTGATTCATATTCCAGATTCCTGGTGGCATCATTCCCATGATGACATAATCTATATGCTGGTCTCAGTGTATGTTTTTTCGCTGATTTACAGTAAGGTTTACTTATAGACAATGATAAACTCTTTTAACCCTTTTAAATATTTTCTGTGTCTTATTGTCCTGCATTTTAAACTCAACCAGTACTTGATGTATTTTGATGTAGCGTCAGCAGGATGCGATGTAATGAAGAATGATTTTAACTTGATAAACGAGATATGTCTTGATATACGAGTAGTACACGTGCTTTGTCTGCCGAGTGTCATGTGATCACAGCTGAGCCAATGGTTCTTCTCCTGCGCGCTACGGGGTTATGGGTAATCGTCTCCCATGCTCAGTCTCACTAGACCATCTCTATTATAAAATTGAAAATAGAAAGGTGTGACGACGTTACCAAAAGCATATTCTCCAGCATGCTCAGTCAAGTACTCAGTCAGTACTGTGCAAAAGTCTTGAGAACATCCAAACAAAAGCCATATGCAATGATGCTTTTGAAAACATTTCGACATTAAAAGAAATTTCTATAAAAAGCACTAAGTAATAACATAAACAATAACCGGTCAATATTTGGTGTGGAAACGCTTTGCTTGAATGTAAACGGAGTGTTCGATACAGATTTGAGCAGTATTTTAAGTAAAACAGCTGTTAGGTTTTACTGAGCATGCTGGAGAATATGAGTTCTTTTGGTAACTTTGTCACATTCGCTCCTTTCTATTTTTATGTAAAACCCAGAAGTCTACATTATTGATTTTTTTTTTTCACATCTAAAAACTGTAATATGTCGCTTACTTTACAGACATGCAAATATTCTTCTGTAATGTTATTTATTCATTAATTTTAGTGTATGTTTGTAGGGAATGGTCTTATACATAATAATGCAGACGTAATAAACTTAAATTTGTAAATTTGGACAAATTTTTTGTATAACAAAATTTGTACTACAGATAATATGGTGCCTAAGAGTTTTGCACAGTACTGTATAAAGTGGGACAGATTAAATTTTCTAAATATTTCATACGAAAATCCCAGTTACTGAGGTTGAGCGAGTGGAATCTGATGGTGAAGAGCTTCTTAAAGAAGATGGCTGGTACGCTCTCTTTGCAATCGAACACTGAACAGTCTGCTTTTACGTTTTGCCCATGCATATTGAAGTGTTTCATTCATTTCATCATTTTGTTCTCTAGGACTTACTGTGGTATTGTCGGGTCGAATAATGGTATTGTCGTTTTTTTTTTTTTTTTTTTTCTGACACTGAAGAGGCGATTTCTAAACTTGTTAATAAGGTATTATGTCAACGGTACAGTAAAAACACAACAGCTATTATAGAAAAAAAACCTGACTCTAGTAATGAAAGCACATCTCTTCTTGCTTTTTTTTTTCTACTACCAAGTACACTGATGGTTGCTGATAGTAGATATGCACATTTATGCAATTATCCAATCAGCCAAACATACAGGTCAAGTGCTTCATTTAAATGGGATCTATTATGCAAAATTCCTTTTGACTTCGTTATTTGTAGGTAGTCATATGGGTTCCCTGTGTGCGTGCGTGTGTGTGCGTACAAACATTTCCTGCTTTTTGTCCTTTTTCCACTTTTGAAGTTTAAACAAGCCATTTCTTTTTTCCCTCTAATGTGACCTCATGTAAGAGGACCTCTTGTTCCGGCGTGTTGTTCTATGGTAGAGTGGGGGTTAGCTGTACCTCATTTATATATTCTAAAACAGTGTGCTTGGAAGAACTGAAGCATTAACAGACACATTTTAGGAAGCCTTGTTAAATCAGTAGTAAAATGTTGGACTTAATGTTCAAACACCATAATGCGGGGTAAAAACGTCTCGGGAACTTTGTTGTTGGTGCTCGAGGGGATGGCTTGAATAAGTCAGAACGTAATGTGAAAAGGTAAAACATCTCGTGAGTGGTGCTTCTGCGGATGAAAACCTTGATGAGAGTGATCAGAGAAGGACAGGACGCTGAGGCAACAGTAGGCACAGGCTCAAAAACTGCATAGCTGAAGATTAAAGGGGGGGGGTTAAAGTTCTCTGTATTCATACTGTATATTAATGTACATCAGGAATAACATTTACACCACCACCAGGTGAATTGTATATGAGCATGAGTTCCCTGTTGAGTCTGGTTCCTTTCAAGGTTCCTTCCTGTTGCCGTCTGAGTTTCATTCTCAGTAATTCATTATGGGCACCCTAGCCCTACCCTACCACATCCCACCCGATCCCACAGAAAAGTCAGTGTAGCACAAATCGATGGAAAATTCTGGTCAAGCTTGCTGTGTCTGGGGCTTAGCAGGCAAAACGTCCATGCTTGTTGATCTAGCCTCAGCATCCATGGGATGTCCTGGACAAACAAGTCTGACGCATAGAAGCACCACCTTGCCACATATAGCACTTAAAGGATGTCTTGGTGCCAGACACTGCATCACACCCCCAGAGGTCTTGGAGAGTCCATGCCCCAAGTGATCAGAGCTGTTTTGGTACTGTAGCACAAGAGTAACCTAAAACCTGGGTGGTTTTAATGTTATGGCTGATCTCTAGATCGACATAAGCCTTTATTAATTTTGGCCCAGAAGTTAATTCACATTAATCAGAAAAATTAGACATGATGGAAGATCCTCAAGACATAATCATATAATTTATTATTCAACCTGGATACAATTATAAATACTTGTTTTTCTACTTTTCCACGAACACTTTCCATACCACACGTCTATGAGTGATGGGATATAAATTGCGCTCGACCTGTAATGTATTTACTACACAAAACAGATCCGTTGTTCTGAGTAATGAAGCACTATTATCCGTCTGAAAGTCCTGCAGAATCCAGGTTTAATAAAGGAGCACACCTGCTTTGATGTAACTTTAGCTGTCTGACATAATGAATGGACAACAGTATCCATGTGACTGAAGTGGTGTCTGCAGTCTTTCTGGTTGTTCGTCATCTGTTCTTGATCTCCCTTCTATATGCAGCTCCTGTACTCTATTCTGTCTTTGAGAGCTGCTCATTCGAACACATTTGCCTTCAGGACTCATGGATAATTCCATTTGCTAAGATGGTCTGACACGACGATGTTCAAGCTCACAAGGTGGCTCCTTCTTCACAGGCCTCATTGCTCATTGCTACACTCCCTCCTTTTCTCTGTATTCAGCTGGTCCCCTGAGGGAGAGAGAGAGAGAGCGTGTAGGAGGGAGCGAAAAAGAGGGGGGTTGCTCATATATATATGGCGATCTGAAGAAGAAGCTGTGTGAGTGAGCACACGAGAGTGAAACAGCACTGTGCAGTGAGAGAGAGGATATATTGAATGTGTGGATGTGGAGGGCTGCAGGACATTCTGGCAGCCCCACAGTCATATTGCATAAGCCCAGGAAATCTGTGGGAGAAGTTGATTTACAGGCTCAGAGAGCGAGAGAGAGAGGGAGAGAGACTGCGGCTGGGATCTTGCAGAGCTCTGACGTCCAGAATGCAGTCTGTTTCGGTTCTTGATTTGTTGACTGTTATACAACAATCCGAGCAATCTGATTGGACAAGAGGCTTTCCATGTGTGCTGATAATGGACGGGAACGCCACCGGGACTTTTAACTATATGCATCTCTCTGAGTCCCAGGTGCTGTAATAACCGTCGATTATACTAACACACGGTCAACAGTCATCAAGAAAACACTTCTCATAACATTTATGCAACCATAAAAACACTTTGACTCCTTAATAATTGCTTCTAAGTTGGTCTTAAGTGCCTTTGATTTATCTGTATTCTTTCATTTATGAACACAAAGATAACTTGCTCATAACACAAGGCCAAATTTTGAAACGCACTTCACCCTCCTGGGTGTGTGATAATGGATTGTACCCCTACATATAGTACTGTAGCTGTTGTACAAAAGCAATATCTCACTAGAGGCTGTGCTGGACTGCTGGAGATAGCTGTATCCAACAGTCCATCACTCTTCCTCGTGGGAAATTGCTTAAATAATTCCCTTGTTCTATATTCTATATCAGTAGTTTCCAAAGAGGGACCTGGGGACCCCAGTGCAGTCTGTAAAGCATACAGTAGGCCAGGAGTCCCCATTTAATATGGGGGGGTCAGAAATCACACTCCACCATGACAAGTTACTATTATTCACTACTCAGCCCTTATAGTTATTAAACAGCTGCATGCTACAGTATAACTTGAAAAGAATGGGAAATTGCCTCATGCAGGGGAGTTTAAGTATCTTGGGATCTTGTTTCTGAGCGAGGGCAGAGTGGGATTGTGAGCTCGACAGATGGATCAGTGCTGTGTTAGTAGTTATCTAGACAATGTACTGGTCTGTCATGGTAGAGCGTGAGCTGAGTCGAAAGGCAAAGCTGTTGATTTATTGGTCGATCTGCAGTATGCCCCAAATCTTACCTTTGGTTGCAAGCCCTGGGTGATGGCTGAAAGATCGAGGTTGCGGATATAAGCTGCGAAAATGGGCTTTTTTTCACAGAGTGGCGGGACTTGGACTTAGAAATACAGGTCCTTCTCAAAAAATTTGCATATTCTGATAAAGTTAATTATTTTCTGTAATGTGCTGATAAACATTAGAATTTCATATATTTTAGATTCATTACACACAACTGAAGTAGTTCAAGCCTTTTATTGTTTTGATATTGATGATTTTGGCATACAGCTCATGAAAACCCAAAATTCCTATCTCAAAAAATTACAGTCTGTGAGCTCACGCAAGCGGAAGAAGCGGATAGCACTGTCCTCAGAGTGTTACATTGCTCGCAACGGTACGTGAGCAAGCAGTTCGAAAAAATGCGCTCAGAGAGTCACATGGTTCGGAGGAAACATGTGATTGTCTTCGGTCCTCCCGACTGACTGGTAGCAGTTTAACGTGGGAACTCCTAGTGACGGGGAGGAATTGGACATGACTAAAAATAGGGAGAAAATCGGGGGGGAATACAAAAAAAATAAGTTAGACTATAAATCAAGCCATATTGGCCTCGGTGTGGCCTGTTCAGCAAACAAAGCTCTCTGCCTCCAATAATTAACCATGCAAACTCACTGTCCACTTTGTAAGGAACAAATGTTGCTTGATTTTTATTTATTTATTTATTTTACATTCAAATTCCAGCTCTTGGCCTACTGGAGTAGAACCCAGTCTGGCCTTCTGCTGTTGTAGTCCATCTGCCCCAAGCTTTGACATCATCTGAGGGCTGAGTTGTTGCTTCTCTGTTTAACACTATTGTAAAGACTAGTGCAAAGAGTTCCTGACAACTCAAACCTATCCTCTGTAATCTCTCTCAATAAGAGCATTCTTTCCAGAGCATGACAAAGCTGTGATATTCGAAGAATAACGATAAAATGAAAATTACATTTGTAAACATAGCAGGCAAATTTCCTGATTAGCATAGTACATTCTAGATGCGCCTTGCATTAAGGTAAAAGTGAAAACTAAGTTGCTCGGGGAACAAAACGTCAAAATTTTGGGTACATGGCCAGGAAAATCATCCCCAGACCTTAATCCCGTTACAAACTTACTGTAGGGTCACTCCTCACATAAAATGAATAAAGGCGCATCTAGAATATACTATGCTAATCAAGAAATTGCCTGCTACGTTTACTAATTTTAGCACGAGATATTAAAATTCATAAGGCCTTGGTTTATTTATATGAGCACCATTTCTTAAGTTTGAAATTATGATCAAGTTTCACATTAGACAAAAGTTTGATTACTTGTTAAGCCTGACCATCACGGAGCTTTAATAGCATGAGCGCTAAAAGGGTTTTGCTAGCCAGTTGCATTAGAGGCAAATATGATCAGCATTCTCGTTTTTCTCTCAGGGGAGCGTTAACACAGCGCAACATTAAAAGCCCATTACTAATTCAGGCATTAAGTAAAAGTAACAAGGGACTCGTGCGTGAGGATTGATGCCTGTAAAAGGGCTAACACGGGTTGAGACTTTCTTGCCTCCAACAGGTTGCCTTCATTGCTTGGCCACTATGCAGTTGAGAGAAGTGATACTATAGTGGTAGAAATTAAAATCCATCTTGCAACTATTCTCAATCTTTTTTTTTTCTTTCCCTTACACCTCTTGAGGCCCCTTCCATGCCTCCCACTCTCCTTATGTTCATTCTCCAACCATTTTCTTTTCTGTCAGATATTCTCCTTCTCGCTTTCTTAGTCTGACAGACCTTACAGTCATGAGCCCAAGCATGCTTATTCAGTGAATGACTAGAATTTTTTTCTCTTAAGAAATGGGCTCAGATTTTATCTTCTATAAGAAGGACCTGCCAACCTTTACATATTTGCGTAGGATTTCTGCATTTAAACGTTGGAGTCTGCTGCTACAGTATGCACCAGTTGACATGGAACTCTGGAACGGTTGACAAATGTACAGCTTTTGTGTAAATGTAAATTACATTAAGTTTAGGCGAAGAGTCAATATTTGCAGTGTTGCAAAGTCCTCTGCAATTTGCCCTGGCATACTGTCAATCAACTTGAGACTGATGGCAGTCCATTCTTGCATAATCACTGCTTGGAGTTTGTCAGTGTGTGGGTTTTTGTTTGTGCACCCATCTCTTGAGGATTGACCACAAGTTCTAAATGGGATTAAGGTCTGGGAATTTTCCTGGCCATGTACTCAAAAATTTTATGTTTTGTTCCCCAAGCCACTTAGATATCACATTTGCCTTAATGCAAGGTGCTCCATTACTCTGGGAAAGGCGTTGTTTGTCACTAAACTGTTCTTGGGTGGTTGGGGGAAGTTGCTTTGAAGGATGTGTTTGTACGATTCTTTACTCATGGCTGTGTTCTTAGACAAAATTGTGAGTGAGTGAACTCCCTGGGCTGAGAAGCGACCCCACACATGAATGGTCTCATGACACAGGACTGATGGTAGCGCTCACCTTCATACTGTACATTTCAATAAGGGCAGCAATGAAGCCCCTTCTCTCCAGGAAAAAACATCAGAGTTAGACTAATATTCTGCAGTGGTAAATTTCCTCTGATGAATTTTCTTTCCATTTGTTTGGGGAATCCGTAAAAATCCTTATCCTTATTCTCCTTATCTGGAGAAAAAAAGGCGAGCACTACCATCAGTCCTGTGAAAATTAATATTTGTTTTGCTTTTTGACACAGGTGTATAGTTGTTTTGTTCTCTCTTATCAAGCGAGTTAACATCAGATAATAAGATCAGGGCCTGTATTCACAAAGCTTCTTAGAATTCTCTCAAAGAGCTCCTATCTTAGCTTAAAACGTCCTAGAATACATGATAATAGAACAAACAGTGAAATTCTACAATTTCTTCATATACAAAAATTATGATCATGACTACAGGCCTCTTTATGCAAAGTTTCTAGGCTAAATGTCTTAAAGATAATTAAACAGCTAAATGTTGAAAATGTGCATACCAAACCAATTTCCATACAGTAGTTACTATATTTAAGTTCTCACATTTATTTACCGTACTGATTTTATTACTTGTAATCCATTTTAGATTGATGGAAGCAAAATGTCTCAGCTTTTACAATTTACATGATTGCGGGACAGTTTATTTAATTTGCACTTTTGGATGGTATGTAGCCAACAATCCAACATCCAGAGAGATGGAAGGAAGTAAAACAACAAGAAAACCAAAATGGACAGAAAAGCAGTGTTTTCTTTTAGCTTTACGTCCAGTGTTTGGAGAATATTTCTTCCTTCCGCCATTTTAGCCTCTGATAGAGAAACTCTTAAGCCTCTTAAAAGTCCTCCTCTCTACTCTTAACAAATTTTACCTTAGGAGCTGTTTTTAGGGCTAAGACACTAAGATGTTTTGTGAATAATTTTTTATCTTTGCTAAGATTTAATCCTAAATTTAAGGGGAAATTCTAAGAAAATGCCCTAATTCTAAGATTTTACAAAGAATTTTGTCACTAGGAGCAACTTTTAGGCTTAAGAAGCTTTGTGAATACAGGCCCAGATTTTGTATATTTAAAAGTAATATTTATAATAGAGATGAACCGGTCTATCAGCCAATTACATTGCTGTTTCTTTATAATACTGCAGGTGGTGCACTTATTTAGGAGTGTCTTAGGAGTGAATTATTATTTAGGAGTGTCTTAGGAGTTAATTATCATGTAGGAGTGTCTTAGGAGTTAATTATCATGTAGGAGTGTCTTAGGAGTTAATTATTATGTAGGAGTGTCTTAGGAGTGAATTATTTACTAAGTTTGTTTAGAAATAATTATGGCGGATGAAAGAGACATGCTGCTCAGTAAAAATGTAGGTTTCTTTTTGTTTCACTTTATTTTAGATGTTAAATTCTTGTATTTGAAGTTAGCTTGTATTGTTTAAATTCCGTGCTTGGTTTTTAAGTGAGAAACGGGAAATGGGCTAGATGGAAAAGGGAATGAGCTACATTGAATTAATTATTAAACTTTAATAGGTTTAAAAGTGTAACACAACCGGGGAAAAATTCATATCGAATAGGGATATTTATAAAGTAATGATAATTGCACTTTAAATAGGATTGGCATCTAGGGATTGTGATATCATATTGGGTTGTGATTATTGCGTTTCTTTCCTAATTAATATTGTAAAGAAAATTCTTATAGGTTGATAAATTTACATTTTCCCAAAAATTTTATTGTATAAACTCAAATTTGGAAACAGTGCTGCAAAGTCGGCTCAAATGCCCATATTGAACGACACCTTCCTTGGGGTATTGATTGAAGATGGATTACAGAGATCTTGTATCATTTGAAAGCTGCCGAAGAGCTGTTGTGAATAGTTGTGTAATTGCATGACCTATAATTGGTTGGTTCTTATGATTGATAATCAATATCCACCAGGCTCTGTATGTTTTACTCTGTGGTTCTGCAGGTCAGTACTCTGCAACTGCATTTAGATGCATAAATGATGATATAATTTAGATTTGATGCATCACTAATGGAATGCTGAGTCACATTTTTGCATTGAAATGCACAGTGTCCATCATGCATCCTTACACCCCTATCAGGTAACTGTTATGTAGGAATACCATAAAAAACTGTCACTCGAAAATTACCAACATTTTTAATGATTCCTACATAACATTAAATAGGCCATTATTTAATGGGTTTCTTCCTACAAAGAATGCATATTCTTTGTATTTAGTGTAATGCTTTCCTTTAAACACTGCAATATAATGTAAGTAGAGAGTAGAACATAAGTCTGTTTTTTATTTTTTACTCCTATATAATGAGTAATAGATTTTACTGGACTGTCGTAACCCTTGTATATATTTTTTTTAATTTATCAAGTGTGTGTGCAGATTTTCTGCTTTAGTTCACCTTTAACCTTGCCCTCAGCAAGTCTGCGTACTTTGCATATTCTTGCAAATAATCAAACCAAATGGCGCAGGAAGAATACATCAAGAGTGCTCATTAAGCCTGAAATGCTGGTGAAACGTGATGCAGTACGGCCTGTCGAGAACCATGTGACCAGACGTGTGCAGATATTTGTGTATAATATATTTGTCTGTTTCTCCTGTGCACAACACTGATTTTATTCAGCTATTCAACTACCGTACATCCAGGGTCCGGGTTCGGTTCCCGCCTCAGGGTCTGTGTGCATGGATGGAGTTCGCATGTTCTCTCTGTGCTTGGCGGGTTTCGTCCTGGTACTCTGGTTTCTTCCCACAGGCATTTCCAAATTTCCATGAGTGTGTGTGCCATGCGATGGATTGGCACCCTGTCCAGGATGTACCCACTGTACCGCCCTAAGTCTCCTGTCCAGGCCCCCTGTGACCCTGTATACAGGATAAAGCGGTGTAGACAATGTCCATGCCATGACCATCTTGATCTCGGTACATGATCTAAAGGCGACTGTATATGATCTTTGACAGATTTACAGTAAGTGAACATTGCTCAATACTGTACACTGGCTTCAGACTTGAGATCTGTTAACGAGTTGTGTGTTTAGGTGCGCTGACTAAAAGTTTTCTGGCCTGATATTGAGGTTCCTGGCTTTGATCTGCACACTGCAATTAAACGGAGCTTTGTTTGGAAGTGCTTTTAGTTTGTGCTAACTCGATGACGAAATTACCGGAGCATTTCTTCACCATTCACTTTAGCCAAGCACAACACAGAGCTATCAGACCGTTATATGACGATGTTGATTCAGGTCTGCAAATGTTCAGAATGTCGACTGCGCTTTTGAGAACTATTCCGACGTCCGCATTTCTTGGCAGCACGATCTAAGCGCTGTACTTATCTGAATGTTGAACATTAACAGTTGCCACTTTACATCATAAGGAGCTCGCGATCAGGAAAGCATGGCACGCCAAGCCAGCCAATCTGAAGATTTTTTGTGATTTTATACAGTATATAGCTGTCATTTTTCAGTTTAGAGTTTGGTACAACCTGGATGAACAAATGTCTGGATTGGAATTTTGTGTAGGTTTGGAATTCTATCCATCCCTCCATCTGTAGTCCAACTAGGGACAATGATGATTACCATTTGTATTTATTCCCATTTTTTCCGACCATGGTAGAGAAGTTTGGAATTAGGGTGGATGTTTTTGTTATGTGTGTACTGTATATCAAGTTTTTGGGTCGTGTTAGAAAGTTGCATTATTTTCTGTTGATTACGACAAGCTGTTCATATCTGTAGTATCATATGTAATTCTCTGTGCTTATTGGTGGGAGATGAGTAGGTGGTGAGTAAAACAAATCTTAGGTCTCTGTTTAAACAACTCTTCACTGATCTCCATGTAAATAAATAATAAGAATAAAACAGTTGAAATTCCATTCCAAATGTCATCATTTATAGACACAGAAAATATTTTTTGGGTTGTAGTAAAGATGTAAACCAGTAAGTGCTCTTTATGTACATTAGTATCATTAGACAAAATGTGATGACGGCATTAAATTACACATATATCTCTTTACAACACTTGAACACTTTAATTTTCAAGGATTACCCATTAGGTAATACAGGATTAAGCGGTATAGAAGATGAATGAGTGAGTGAGTATTAACAGAACCATGGGCACATGCCCATCTACACTCACAGAATAAAGGCTCACAGAACAACCACTCGCCCATTCACTCATCATCTATACTGCTTCATTCTGTATACAGGGTCGCAGTGGGCCTGGAGCCTATCCTAGGAGACTTGGGGAACAAGGCTGGGTACACCCTGGACAGGGTGCCAATCTGTCTCAGGGCACACGCGCACACACATTCAATTTAGAAATGCCAGTTTGCCCAATCTGCATGTCTTTGGACTCTGGGAGGAAACCGGAGTACCCGGAGGAAACCCACCAAGCACGGGGAGAGCATGCAAACTCCTGGTGAATTTCATCCACTAGGATTTTTGTGACGAAAATGGCACTGATTTGCTTGCATTTTGTAGCAAACTATTTAACCAATTCTAGATGAGACTGATTGCTTGTAGCAAATCATAATGCAGAATGTTGTTGGATTTTTCAGAAAAGAAAAGGGGGCCTCAGAGTGGCGCAGTGGTTAAAGCGCTCGCCCTATCATCTGGAGATCGCTAGTTCGAATCCCGGGTGGTGCTGTAACCTCTCGCAGCCGGAGGTCTAGAGAGAGCTGATTGGCCGAGCTCTCTCAGAGGGGAGGGATGAGAGGTACTTAGTGCTCCCACATTAATCACGGCTCTACAGCCAGTCAGGGGTGTCTGTGAGCTCGTGCAATGGAGGGAGTGGATAGCGAAAAGATGCGGTCGGCTGGCGTCACGTGGTTCGGACGAAACACGTGATTGTCTTCGGCCCTTCCGGCTGAGTGGTAGGAGTAGCCTTAATGTGGGAGCCCCCTAGTGACGGGGAGGAATTGGACACGACTAAGAATTAGGAAAAAAAAAAAAAGAAAAAATGACATGCTTCACAGTGTCAAAAAATTACATTCTGATTAAACGGCCATCTAATTAGTTTAGATCAGCGTCCATGTAAAAACAGTTATGTTAGAATCTCTCATCAGAATGGATTAAAGAAATATTGAAATATGTAAACATACTGTATAGCTAGAGTTGCATATACCAGAGCCAAGCTACAGAATGCACTGTCTCACCCTGAACCGAAATCACATTGAAATATAGGACACCAAACAATTCCCACTACTATAGCCGAGTTTTCATGCTCCGAGCTTGTGATCCGAATGATTGATTTCAAATCCCAGGAGCCCTAACCCTCATTTGCCACTTTGGATAAAAGCATTTCCTAAAGGAGTAAAAGTAAATGTTTCAGGAATGCTTCATTCCAGTGTATGTTCCTGGAAATGATTTAAATCAGTAACTGTCTCTAAGGATCTCTGTAGAAGTGTCTCTATCTATTACAGTACATGCTTTTTGTTCAGTAGTTAAAGTAAGTAAATGCATGTTTTTTTTTTTTTTTTTTAACGGACCACTTCAAGGGACGGATTATTGCTGAGTTGCACAATTTCTTACCCCCCACCCGTACTGCAGCGTCAGTATTTACCCTATACCACTGCATCGGCTAAAAATACCACCTCTTCCTGTACCCCTCTCTCTCTCTCTCTCTCTCTCTCTGTTTTCTTGTTTGTCATAATCTCCTGTGTCATGGTTTTAATAGAGGTGCAGTCCATAATCCGTATTTGTTTTTAGGTTCTGGCTGGAAATATTATCCTCATCATTTTTTTGCTGCACTTCTGTCTATTGCATAATTCATCAATAACTGCTATGGCATGTAATATGGAAGAACAATATTGTTTGTATACTGCGGGCCTGAACTTACTGCCTGGCAATTAACTCGTGGCAGCTGCTGTATTTTTAACACGAGACCACAAAATCGATGGTGTTCGACCACTGAACCACAGAAACCTAAACATGGAGATGACCGATAACACCCATGATGCATAAATACAGAGTGGAGTTCCTGGCTTTTAAAGGGAAAGGAATGCTCTCGCCGTGCTTACACTGGCATTTCTGCAAATTTTTTTTTTTTTTTTTTGGGCAGGGTTTTCTTGCTCATCACCCGTTCAAATCGTTTTCCTTCCCAAAATGATGGTGAATAAATTTTTTCGTCCTTACTTGAGAATAACACGGCATGGTGGCGAATTAATGGTTTAAAGGGTCAGCTTTAATGAGAGCCATAGCAGATGCAGAGATGATGATAATAATAATAATAATGATGATGATGATGATGATAATACAGTCATGGACAATGCAGAAGAAGTTTATGATCACTAGGTGGACTAGTTACTCCATTAAATAAATTGGCCATATATTAAAAGGAATCTTATTCCTGCACCATTCACCCACTTTGACTGTCAATGATCTTGAATTAAAATAGTAATTATTTTATCAGTGTTTAGCTCTAAGGTACTTTGAACAGGGTTGCCTTAGGAAAAAAATAAATAAAATTGGGACATCCGGCTGTTGATCATGCTATACCTGGAAAAATATGTCACAGTTGTAGTCCTACCAACAGAGGGTGCTCTAATACATCTCGGCTACAGTATATCAGGTCGTTGCCTGAAGGGCAGAGTTGACCCTAGGTGTTGCTTGAAAATAAAATGTGTCAGGCGTGTTTAATAAATCAAATATTATGACAAACCAACAGTTCATTTCCTTCAGTTGAATACATATAAATAGTCATGTAGTTTTAGCCTTTTAGTTTGCAGCTGTGTTTTACTGACATATTTCTTTGTTTTCAGGTGTTCTCTTGAAAAGGGGCTGATGAGTGCATCCAAGCCGTGAGAGGTCAAAATGACGTCAGTAGCCGCCGATTATGACCACATGGAGATCCAGCAGCCATACACCGAGGTCAACAACCGCTGGGACGTGGATGAGTGGGACAATGAGAACAGCTCTGCCCGCCTCTTTGAGCGCTCTCGCATCAAGGCCCTCGCAGGTACGTCATGTTAAAGAATATTGTAATAACTAAATAATGAATACAATTTAAAATATAGTTATTAGTATATATTGGCATAGTGGTTAGCACTGTGGCCCCGCACCCCCAGGGTGTCAACGGTTTGATTCCTTCATCGGGTCTGCATGAGAGCAGTTTGCATGTTCTTCCCGTGCTTGGTGGGTTTCCTCCAGGTTCTCTGGTTTCCTCCCACAATCCAAAGACATAACAAAGTTAGGTTAATTGGTGTTCTCAAATTGCCCGTAGTATGTGAATGAACATGTGAGTGTGTGTGCCCGGTGATGGATTCGCACTTTGCCCAGGGTGTACCCCGTCTGGTGCCCTGGTCTCCTGGGACAGGCTCCAGGCCCCCTGCGACCCTGAATACAGGATAAAGCAGTATAGACGATGAGTGAGTGAGTGACGTATTGCTGAGTCTTGGACCACTTATGCTTTTTAAATTTTTTGCTTTTGCTTGTTTACATAGTTCATCTCCAACAAGATGATTTGCAAGAAGGATGTTTGTTTGTCCAGTTTCTAATATAATGGTCAAAACCCCTTTTAATTAGAGAAACCTCATAAATATGACGCATGAAACCTCTGGATATGCAGCTATATGATATATAAAAAAAAATGCATGCATGCAAGTGTTTAATATTTTTGTTTATAATTTGATGGTCCTTGAAGCATTTTTAACATTTGAATTTCACTGTGCTTGGTTTGAAAACTCATCATCAAGAGTATGTTCTGTATAACATATCTGTTTAAACCGACAGTCTGTTATGTCATATTGTAACAAGAATGATCTCAAAATCCCAACTTTAGACCATTCTGTACAGTAATTCTTTCAGTTAAAGCATTAGGAGTCTACAACATGACCATAATAAAATGCAGAAGGATTAGGTGATGATTTCTTGCCCACTCTAGTCTCAGATTCCCATTCTTGATTCAATGTTTTGTTCATTCTAAGATGCTTTTCTGCTCATCATGGTTTTCTTGGGTGGTTATTAGTTACTTCCTGTCAGCAGAAGCCAGTCTGGCCTTCTCCTTCGATCTCTCTCGTCAATAAGACATTTCCCTTGCAGAACGTTAGTGTCCGTTTCCTTATTATAGTATCTTGGATCATTTTTGGTTTTTGGTAGGTAAAGAACACTACATACTTGGGAGCACATGACCTGGTGTTCTGAAGACGCAGTCGTCTAGCCATCCCAATTTGAGACACTCTGATCCTTAGCTTGTCCTTTTTCCTGCATTCAGTGCATCATCTTTAAGACTTCACTTGCTGACTGAAATATTGCACCCGTTGACAGTTACCACTGTACCGAGATAATCAATGTTATTTATGGGGGGGGGGGGGGGGGGGGGGGGGGGGTGTAAATTGTGGAAATTACTGGAACTGGAAATTAGAAATGCATGGTAGTATTTCAGCTACAAGAGGTTTCTAAAAAAAGAAGAAGAAAAAAAAAGCCACTTGCCATTCATGAACTTTCTTTGCTAGTCTCACAGCCACGTTGCTGTTGTGTATATCGGCTCACTGAATAGCAGATGAATCTCCTCAAGTTCCATACGGGAATCTAAATAATTCACGTGCTCCTTAAATATGCAAGAGTTACCGAAGCTTCATGGCTCACTTCATGGTCGTACACTCTGCCAAGGCCTTTCACTACCATATGTTGCCGGACACAGTTGTGTCTTCAATACCTGTTCTGGATATTTTAGTTTCTTATGTGATTTAGCCTTTAAGTCAACAGTTTAGCACATTTAGGATTAGCTTAGTCATTGTTGGTGTGTGGAAATGTTGGAGCTTTTAATACTTGCGAAATCTTCTAAATTTAGTTTTGCTTTACTTCGGCTTAATTATCCAAAAATTAACAGTTAAAATAAACGTCTAGTTTAAAAGTAGGTGTAAAAGCTCACTAAATATTAGTCCCATTCTTTAAGGGAGATGTATTTGTTCTTTTACAAAATGCACCAGACGATAATTAATTTTTTTCCCTTTCATTTTTTCCCTTGGTGCATTTCAGAACTCATTATTGCAGTACTAGTTTGTAGTACAGTACAATGGACGAAGCTCACTGCAGAGGGGAGCGAGTTCAGACTGCAAGTCACATGCGACAAGGATGTGTCAGTACACGGCCGCTCTTCGAGGCGATCGCCACATTCTGCGAGGCCGACCGGGGCCGTGCTGAATAATTAAATCCCAGCTTCACCCCACAAAGACGCTTTATTCTCCTGCCCACCATCCCACTGCTTTTCCTTAAACATTACCTTCATCCTTTTGCGTTGCTGTGCATAAACAAAAGCTGTAAGGTCAGCTTTCGTTCAATGCTTGATTAACAGCTTTACAGTGAATAGGGAACTGGATATGATCCTGGTTCTTAGCTGTGCGACATACTGAAAGTCAGATAGACAAATAATCACACAAGGTTACAGCAGGGTGCAGCTGAATAACGGTGTGAAATTCTTCAAGACAGCACTACATGTTTGTTGCTGGTGGTCATGCCGAGGGCTCAAATCCAAATGGATGTCAAATGATTGAGGAAAGCATATGCATTTTTTATTCTCAGTCACTGACGGAATGCTAATGTTAATGAATTGCTAATGAAACAACTCTTCAAAACTTTGTAAGAAGCTGATATTCATGTGCTGATATTTATTAAGAAGTGAAGTTGGCTGTTGGAATCACAATATGCAATTTGATCATAAAAATCTAAAATGTTTTTCATTAATTCATACTGTAAGTGGTTGATGAAGTTTCAGGAAGTTCATCTCCTGTTTTCATTTCTTCGCTCTCTTGATAGCTAGGTAGCTTTCTAGCTAGTTCTTGACCTACAGTACTAAGCTAGCAGTCCATTTTTAAAATGGATAACATGAATACCAAATTTATATATGGTACAAATTTTTTTCTTATAATTTTGAGGGTGGCAGCATGGTGGTTTTTTCCCCCTCATTTTATTTTTTTATATTTATGTAGCAAGCTAGCTAACTATCTACATTTTAACTAGTTTTCTAGCCAGCTACTGTAGTTATCTAGCTAACTAGCCATCACACAATTTTTGCTGTGTTTTGATTGAACATGATGCTAATTGGTAATTTAGAAATTTCCTTTTTTTCCCTTCATTTATTTATTAAAAGTTGCTAAAGCCTTTTGTTTACCTGAGTTTTGTGAACAGCATTGTATGATTTCCTCGGTTTATAGCTAGCTAATATCATGTGAAGCTGCTAGCTTTGTAGCTAATTCTCCATATAGCAAGCTATACGTTTAACTAATTTGTTAGCAGGTAATTTTGCTTTTGTTGTTGTCAATTAAATTAGTGAAATGATTTAGTTAGAAATTTTATTTAGCTAAAAAAAATAATTAAATACATTTTCCTCAGGTGTAGCTGGTGTGTTCCCCCCTGCACAAATCATCCTTCAGTAAGACTATAGATAAAGCCAAGTCATTTGCAGATTTCTTTGTTTTTGTTTAGTCATTTATTTTCTACATTCTACAATAATACTAGGGATTTCAAAACTATGGAATAAGCTAATTATGTAACAACAGCAAAAACTTCATTGAGTTGTTCAAACAATCAAGCACCATGATGAAACTGGCTCTCATGAAGACCTCACCATGAAGTAATAAAGTAATATCAACTGTTCAAATGAGATTATTGTATATTTTGGATGCCTTCAGAATTGTTTTCTAATGTACAAAAAATAATAATAATAATAAAACAAGGAAGAAGGTGTTCAAGCTTTTGACTGGTAGTGTACCTGTAGTGCTTGATTAAAAACTCTGCATGGATTCTGTGTTTAATGGATATGGTAAGTGAAAGAATTTTAAGAACATAAAAATTTTATGCAATGTTCTTGCTACAGTATGTAGAAAATCACTTCCTGAAATTTAAATTGCAGGTGGAAAATCTTTCCACAATCAGTGCATAATGTTGTATCAACCTAACTATGTAAAGCTACTGTACCTACGCCTAGGTTGAGACTTCGACAGCTGAAAAGACACATTTCTGTTCTGTTCTGTGCTGATTTTTACTTGTTTTCTTTCCCGTTATCTATTTTCAGCGTTCTTCTTTTAATTTGCTGCAATATATATTTTTGAATACAACATAAGTATTGGTGTGGGTTTTCGAAACATGCATATAAATTTAAACGGATACCTGAGAAGTGCTGTCTTGCTTAACTGAGCCTGTCCATGCTCTTACTGCTCCTCTTGAGCTAAAGTGCCTGGTTTCACCTCAGTTCCAATAAGAATTTTTGAGGTAAATTGAACCTGACGGCAAGAAACTGAAAACTGACAGCGGAGGAAAAAAGGTCCAGATATAAGCGTGTTTGTTCAGGAGAAATCGAGATGATGACTTGTTTTACTGGGCCGGATCTGAAAGTATGAGGTTAAGAGGATTGACTTTCCTGAAAAGTGCAGCTGATGCGACGATGAGTGTGGGCTATTGTGCCGAATGCATCACATGCATATTGAGTTCAATAATTCCCCCGCTTTGTTCCACCACTCAAAAGCCACTGCATTTTTGTCTGGCCCACATATTCTTGTGCAGCAGTGAGAAAAAAAAGAAGCGGGTTGCTCTCATTTTGTTGCCCCATAAAGGATTTGTCAGGCTTCAGCTTAGTCAGTAATAAAGCCTTTTTAGATCAACATTTCCTGCTGTCAAACATCAAAAATCAATTTTTTGTCTGTGTTAAGGACTCCAGCTGTGTTTGGCAGTAGACAACATCCTGCTCACCCCCCCCTCCCTCCCTCCCTCCCTTCCATGGCAAAGTGGTGTAGCCCACCACCTCCTCCTTGCCTCTCCCTCCCACCTCTCTTTATGCTAATTCAATGCTGACATCACCATGGAACACGCTTCCCATGATAGGCTGTCTGGGTTGATGCCAAGCCCCAGGCTCCACCCCTTTACTTCCTCCAGGCTAGTGAAAGGTGTGTTCTGTTGTGTTCAGCACTGTCTTCAGTGTATGCTTGAGTCCACTGCACATGCTCTCTCATTCACTCTGATTCTCGGTCTCAGGGATGACACATCATGGGGGTGCTCTGTTTTTTTAACATTGTCGGAGAGGAGAAATCATGATGTCTGCTGGGCATTGAGCATCGTTTGCAGAACAAGCTGGATGCTTAGACAACCTCAAGACTGGTGTTGGTTGGATGAGAGGGTTTGGTAAGACGACACGTTGCAGTACTTTCTAGGACGCAGATGGAGCTTCAGAGGGCTACCAGTATGCCTGGACCCCTGTCCCCTGGACCTTTATCTCCTGGACGAGTTTCTCCTGGACATCTCTCCCCCGAGCACCTGTCTCCAGGGCCTGGACCATCGTACCAAAGCTCTAGTCCCGGTCCCAGTTACGGCACAGCCGCTTTTAACTATAACCAGATGGAGGGTCGATTTAAGCAGCTCCAAGGTGAGTAAAGTAGGCTGTGGATAACTATAGGGATGGACAGAAATACTTGTCGGGACAGCACTTATAACCCACCTATCCCGTGCTGATACTGTACCTTAGAGAGTGGAACGTGAGAGACGCAGAGAGCACCAGGATGAGAAAGACCTGACGAGGAGGTTTATCACCCTATTCAATATTAATGAGAACCAGGAGGGGATGAAGGGAAGCTTGGGTAGTTCTCTGGTCTATGTGTGTGGCCTGTATACTGTATGCACACTCATATGTCAGGTCTGCTACTCTCTGAAACCTTATTTTATTGCTATTGGTGGAATATAGGGCTCTGTTCAACACTTTTTTCCGGACAGTGGCAATATCATTTTATCAAGATTACAAGAGTATGTTCTTGCTTTGACACTGCTCTGTGTAGTAAGATTGCAGCCTGTTAAAAGTTCCACAACTTACTGTATACGAATGAATGACAACAGAAGCTATAAATAAGAAGAAAGTGTTTCAATTGATTCTTCTTTTTTTTTTAGAACATTATATAAAGTGTCTATTAGGAATAAAAGTAGAAGAAGATCCAGTTTAAAAAAGACTTTCCATGACCTTAAATAAAGTTGCGTTGAGGAAAAAAATGCATTTGGTGTGCTGTGTTCCTTTACGGTCACACGTGAACAGCTTTGGATCGTCTCAGTAGTAATATTTGCCCATGTCTTTTTGACGCATAGGTTCTAATTAGTCAGTACTCTTTGCTTTTGGCATCTCTGTCCGAACTCCAGATGTCCTAGACTGCCTCCCTAAAGACTAGATCTAAACATTAAGATAACATTTTTCATTTCTATGAATTTTTATCATTTGCAGATAAGTTCGTTATTGAGATTAAATAAAGCTTTGCATGTTTAAGGTGCATTTAATTGAGAGAAGATAGGACATTAGGTAATGAAATCGCCAGGGACCACAAGATATACAGTATATTATCACGATACCTACAGTACCGCAGGTGATATATTTACATTCAATATAATTTTTTGGGGGAGAAAAAAATTGCTCCTACCATGCAGGATGCTGCCAGTATGTTAAAAGGTTTAGAGTGCACTACCTGTAGGATTACAGAGGAATGGCAACATTTTACCACCTTAAACACAAAAATACTTTGGAGTTAGCATGTCGATCCATGAAATGGCATTAAAAAATCTAGATGCGTAACTGAATCGATTGCTTCCCCCCATCTCTATAAGCCATTCTAATTACAGTGGTAATTTGTGCATATATAATATACTGTATTAAGGCAGACAGGTCAAGGGCTTCAAACATTTAAAGGTCCTGTGCCGTTCTCTACATCCAAGTTTTATCCTAGCAGAAAAGGTCTGCAGTAAAATAATTTCTTTGGAAATGATTACCAATAACAAACATTCTTTGATATTGGATCAGTTGTAGCCTGTGAAATGCCTTAAGTGATTGGTCATCCATTAATGAAGGTTTGTCTCAGGTTGCACCCTGATTACCATATTCCTTCTACTTCCTTTCACCAAGAAGTCCAGAAAAGCAAGGCGAACGTTGGTCCAATTAATTGAGCTTTCGGGTAACAATTCTCAACCTGACAGCCTGTTCAACACGGCACCTTGTTAAATTCTTTTAGTTAACACACTGTACATTATCCAAGAACAGTGAAAAGATGCTTCAATAAGAATTACGCTAATATTGTATGTCTTTATCCAAGCTACCTTCTTTACATAGGTCATGTATAAAAAACATGAAATCTTTCCTAGAATTGAACAAGGTCATTTTCAAGCGTGAAAGCCTGTTCCTTATCTTTTTTTTTTTTGTTTTTTTTTTTGTAGTATGTAGTGGTACTGCTCATTTACATTGGTGGTTTCCCATGTCTTTATCTAACTAACTCATAGTGATAAGGTTACCAGCCGCCGTTCAGATGATAGGCTGTGAACAAAGTCCAAGTTGACATTGACAGCTAGACCATGTGGAGTTCCTTTTTTTTTTTTTTTTTTTTAGTGCTAGAACCCGACAGGAACATTTCTTTCATCGTTCTTGCTGGTCACTACACAAAGCCAAGCCCGGGCATAAGGAGGGGGCGGAAGTGTCGCATTAAAAGAGGCTATTCTGCGTAGTGTAGTGTAACGGCAGCCAGAAGCAACCCGCTGCTAACCAGCTCAATGACCTTCTGTTCCACACTTGGCTTAGCATGGTCCTTTCATAGCTGGAGCAGGAAGTACTAGGACTGGGTTTTGACTGGAGCGGCAACCTCTCATCATAGAGTTTACTGGCTCAATTTGAAGATAAGCCAAGATAACAGCCATTGGCTTTTTGTACTATATTTTGATCTTTCAGGATCTTACTTGCACATTGCAGAACTTACTGTACAAGATCAGTCCAACAGGTATTTGCAAGTTAATCATACACAGGCGAGCAATAACATGGCATTGACTTAGGATCCAGTTCCTTAAATGACTTTTCAGCCCCCTTCAGTGCTGAAGCCAGAAATTGTTTGTTGGAACGAGATGAGGAAATGTACTAAATTGCATGACTGCTGGCTTTCAGACATAAATGAGGAAAAATGTAGGATTCCAATTGGTTACTCCTGCTTCTAATTGTAGCAGCTGGTAGCTATTAAAAAATGAAAAAAGCTATGAAAAAGCTACGTAAAGAGCTCAGTTGATGCATAACAGTGCTTTTGAAGAAGGGAGAAACCCTTTATTTTCTGAATTCCTGGTCCTTTACTAGGTATTCCACCAATTTCTAACTGGGGCAGAGTCAACGTTTTACAAGCATCCCCATCCCCACTTTTCTTCTGTCTACTGGAGCTGGTGAACTTTTCATCCTCACTCCTCCCTAAACAGCAGCTAAGTACCAAGTCTGATGTCACTAGGTGTGAGATGTTTCGCCTGCCCATAATTAACCTAGTAGGTTCTTGCTGTGTTTCACCGCTGACCTTGCTTTTTTTTTTTTTTTTTGGTAGGACTATGTCAGAGGCTCTATGCAACAAACTACTGTGCCTAATAGAAGTAGTAATTAAATCTAATGTACAAAGCATAATCTTCTAGATCCAGTCTGGGATCCTGTCCAGTGAGCAACTACTGTATATCAATGAATTTGCTGTTTACTCTCTTTAAAATGTAAAATACCTAGTCTTGTGATATTTGTCTCCTTTGAAAAAGTATATCCACCAATTATCCTTAACATTATGTTATAACCACTGAAAGGTGAACTGAACAACATGGCTCACCGCCTATACACCAGTAAACAAGTGACAGGATCACTGGCACCCAAGGCTCAACCGCATCCTTGGGGTCAAAAGGTCAGCTCGTCCAATCCGATCCCGCAGAAAATCCTAATGCAGCATAAACAGCTGAAAAAGTCAATGCGAGCCATGATATAAAGGCACCAGGACACCCAGTGCACCACAGCCTGCTCGGAAGGCAAAGAGCCCAAGGCCGCCAACCCAGCCTCCAAATTCCCCAATCTGACAAACAAGTCAGATCCATTGAGGCCTCACCCTATAACCCACATCACCCAAAATATGCCAACAGAGCACAGAAAAGAGTCCTACAGAGTAACAACCAGAGGGGCCAGAGCTGGCCCAGTGACACTAGGGGAACTCAAACCCTACAGTAGGCGGTTTTAATGTTAAAGTTAAGACCAGGGGATACATTATACACATGGAAAGATTAAGGCCATAAGGAAACCTTAGAAAGGGCCTGCTCTAAAGGTTTTTAGAAGCGAAGAAATTTTGAATCTGAATCTTGACTTGAATCTCACTCTGTTTATTCTGGTCCTGCACAAGCGTGGGAGTTTCATATTTGCTTTGAAATCTTCTGCCCGATCCATAAAGCAACACGGAGAGCGGCCAACACAGGAACTCTTTCAGTAGTACATCTAGCGCGTTCGCCTTGGATCAGATCGGTTTCCTTCTTCTACCTCTCAGCAAACACATAATTCATGTCTACTACTTTAACATCTTTTGTTCCAACCGATTGCACAGTTTTTATTGAGGGGAGTCGTCACGGCTGCTAAAGGCAATGAACTCTTCTCAGCCATAATATAGCTGTAAAAATATTGTTTCTTTTTCAAATGGCGTCGGTGTGAACAATGCGGACACTTGCGCAATATTTATGATGTGTTCAGAAATGATATTTATTAGTTCAGTGCAGTGAGTCTGACTGATGCGGAGCATTAGGTCTCTCGAATTCCATTCCGTATGCGATACTCAATACAGAAATAGCTTTACTCTAGTTTTTATTTGATGTAAAACATGAACATCAGTATTAGACTGCATAAATGTCAATAGTGTCTAAATATAGAAAGCATAGTTAATATTAATATACCTCAATCTTGGTGTTAAAAAGTTTTGTCTAGTACAGGACACCCTCGATTTTTCAGGGTCACCCAGAGTTGTGTAATATGTGGCCATTTAACCATCCGCTAATTAATTACAAAATAAAATGTTGCACCAGCTAGTCCACAGATTATTCAACAACATACAAGGCTCGGGTTCAATTGACATCCAATGCAAAAGCATAAGGTCATTAATAAAAAAAAAATGCAAATGATTTCTGTCTGTCATGCCTCTCAAAAATAATAAAGGTTTGTATTATATTGTGATTTAATATGGTTTCACTTCAGCTATTAAGGGCAAATTGGCTTTAGTCCTGACCTGTGCATGTCTGTTATTTAGAATGGCTTCAATAGAACTTTTACAGATATACTGTAGCAAATATCTTTCCACACAAGTACTTTTCACTTCAGCATAGTCATCATTGCCAGGTCTACAGTAAATGTCTATTAAACCGTACTGACTGTTCATATTTCCTGGAGACATTCATCCATTCATCTATTCATTAGTACCATTCATACTGTAAGTGATATTTAAAACTGATTGCAACAGTGAGTGTTTTTTTTTTTTTTTCAGCTGTCTGGTTTTAAAATTAGTCACCTATAATAAATCTTCACTGAAAAGAACACTTAAAATTATGAGCTGCTTTGTATTCTTTTGTGCATATGAACTTCTTATTTCAATTCAGACTCAGGCACTCAAATGTTATTTGAAAACCGTTTACAATCGTGTGTCATGAAGAACATTTCTTTCACTTGAAAGGATGTTTGCTTATGATCTGATTGAACGGCTGTATACAGTATGTGGCCTCCTGGCAGAGACAACTAGGGTTTCAGGTTGAAAAACATGGTACGGGCAGGTCTGAGATCATATGCCATTTTTCAACCAAAAAAAATAATTTTCAGGGTTTTGCATGCATAAAAAATTAATCAGGTGTGACCAAGTCCTCGACAAGGCCTGTGGTCGGATCTTTAGGATGTTCAGTGAAACTAAGCATCTAATTCCCTTATATAATTTTACTACAAAATATATATACAGTATACATGCACAGTCAGCCAAAAAAAAAAAAAACTTTTTTTTGGGGGGGGGGGGGGGGAGGGGAGATATCCACTGCTAGATTTTTTCCACAGTACTGTAACAGAAAAACATGTGTACCCATAATTGTAATGATCAGCATAGTTAAGACCGATATGGGATTCATTTTATCAAAGTTAGTTACAGAATTTTGAATGTATATTTAGCAACCATGATGTTATTCAAGAGAGTAGGTTAAGATGTTAATATTAAGTATACATCAGCAGTGCCAAGGTGGGATCAGGTGAAAAAATATAAAATGATAATATATTATTTTAAACTCATTGGTATCATTTATTATAAGGACTCAATATAGACTTTGCTTTATATATATATATATGTTCTTATCTTCCCTTATTCACTATCAGCTGATGTGTTAGTCGAGGGCCATTCATAATTCTAAATCTTTTTTTCTCTGCTATATCCAACTGACTCAAGTGCTGATAAGTACAGTAGGTTTAAATTAAACTGTCAACTGTTTATATTTTATGTAATGATTAACATGGCTGCACTGTACATGTTTACTGTACATCTCGGTTTAAATCATGCACTAAACAATCCAGTTTTCTAGTCTTCTAATACAATAGCATAGGATTAATGTGTGAATTAAATGGTAGAAAATATTGTAATAAACATTCTGCGGATACGCATGAAAAGCGATAACAGTAAGTCCTATGACACCTATTGACATGGCTACGTTAATAGGAATACCTCTAGGCATGGTGCTAGGCTCCTCGAAGTTGAAGTGCTTCCTGGTTGACTTTTGTATTTTTGTGTCATCCTGTGTGAGCTCTAAAGTACTACTCTTCCAAGTGTCTAAACAAGCAACAAGTAGGCGGACAGGATCTTCTTACAGTATGTGAGATCCCAATAGGGGGGATCTAATCGGCTTGTCTAAATGTCTAAAGTGAATTTTGCATAATAGGTCCCATTAAAAAAAAAAAGTCAAACCTTTAAGAAAGAAAAATGATTTTAAGATGCTAGTCAGAACATTTTTATAAGAAATTCATTGCATCAGATCTTGAGAGCCACTGCATCAGGTGATTCAACCCACCACTAAGATCAACGTTTTTTTTTTTTTTATTGACACCTCTCGCCTACCTGCATAGAGTGAGGTGTGGTGTATAAATGGGGGATGCAGGATATATCTGGATGGCCTACATTGACAGTAACCTCCATTACGCTGTCCTTCAAGGGATCAATTTCCTTTTAAACACTGACTTCTCATTTCTTTGTCCTTCTGACGTAAATAGATTTTACGTACACCACCCTTGAATTTTGTCCTGTGATGGATATCATAGGGAGCGTTGAGTTTGCGCGTTGGCACGAATAAAGTTAAGAGAATTCCTTGAGTTTGGAGCACTTTGCTAAAACTCACAATGTACTGTAATATGTGACTTGGTTTGCCTGCTTGGTGACGTTTTGAAGTATCGCCGTGGGGAATTCCCTACCCATTAGACTGGTCGGGCGCTATAATAGGATTTCTGTTTGGTAACGACAATCTGAGATATTTGGCGTTGAAGCGCTACTCAATAAGCAGCATGTGATCGCTGGTCAGCTCTTGATAATGTCATCCCACATTTCAGATACGTTTATGTAAGTTTACATGCTTGATGCTGTTGTACAGTATTTTGTTAGATTTCATGCAAGCGATGAACATTTTCATACAAATAAAATACATTTTATGATAGAGCTTATAAGAAAAAAAATTCCTGACTTAGTTTCAGTACCCACTTTTTTACTTACATATTGTTGTTTTAACTATTATGTCTTTTTTTACAGTTCTGGACATAATAGAAACTAGTCTTTGCAATTATCCCGAAGAACATCTAAACAGTTTGACAGCGTTTTTTGTCTAAAACAAAACTTTTCCTCTGAATATCACTATATAACCTTATTTTAGAATATTTAAAATAAGGTTTTTAAATATAGTTTATATTAACCTTATTTAAATGAATATAGTAACCTTATTTAAATCAATTTAAATAAGGTTAAATTTAAACTTTAAGTGATTTTCTAATACAAACTAATGCCCCATGAAGAGCCAATCGTATTGCTGCACTGGGTAAAAATGTAAACAACATTAAACAAACAAAAAAAAATACAATGGATAAATAATAACACTGTGAGGTATTAAATAAGATTTGGTAACAAACAAAAAAAGAAATAACGTATAGGAAAATTTAAACACCACTCAAATAATAAACAAATAAATAAATAATGTTGAATGGAAATAAAGTAGTCGGGAGAAAAAGATAAAAAAAAAATAAATGTATTAATAAAAATAAATACATTTAAACACATACAATATACATCCTGCTGATGGATTTGCTGTTACGTTTACTTTGGCTAGTTACGTCCTCTGTTGCAGTAATGATAAAAACCCTAAGGTACTGTATGACGGATGGACATGCGCTTGGTTGATGCACATTTACACTTAGGCATTTTTATCTCATTTCATTATACATGTGAGCAGTTGAGGGTTAAGGGCCTTGCTCAAGAGCCCAACAGGAACAACTTGATGGTTGTGGGATTTGAACCTGGGACCTTCCGAACCATAGGTCTGAGTTACCCCCGACCCCAATCGTAATATATATATATATATATATATAGGTAGGTTCTAAGTTTTATTAAAATTCTACCTACATATTGATACCGAATCGCATGCTTAAATGACCACAAACACAACAGCAGGCTGATTTATCCGACAGTACACAGATAATCTAAGCAATTTTGAGAAGATATTTCGGGATTTATGTTTTTAACATCCTTGTGACTCTAAGAAAACATTTACATAATGTTTTATTATTTTGCAATGCAGTATGTTCTGCATGATTTGGAAAAAAATTGCAAAAACATGGAATTCTCTCATTTTGCTGTCAAACTGTTCATATGTATAGAGTTGTAATTTAAGTAATAATTATAACTGTACAGCCTAATATATTATTTACTCCAATCCATCCATCTAGGAACCTCTGTTTTGACTATTGTATTTATTCCTATCATTCAAACTCCATGCACACAGACCCGACACGGGAGTTGAACCCAGGACCCGATGGTGCAAGGCGACAGTGCGAACCACTACGCCACATATCGTTTACGTGCAATGTCTTATGGTCCCCATAAATGATGAGTAACGCACACTATGCTTTACAATAGTCAGGGTTGCCCTTTTAACTTCCAAGAATTCTTGGCAGACTTGACTTGCATTCCTTACCTCAGATATTAAAAGGGTTAAAGTTTAACTTTTGTTTTTCGAAGGTCATAAAATGATTTGGGAAATTCTACTGTATCATTACCATCATTGCATGGAGCAGACTGTGTAAATACAATACAAATACATCATCTCGAATTTTATAAAGATCCTGGAAAATTCCTCATATTGGCACGTGACTGGAGCTGGTCATTAAGGATGATGTCAGAAATGGTGTAGCTATTCTCATTAATAATGCAAAGTGTCCCATCGCTAAGGGTCAAGTTCAAATCAAACTGCTTGCATAATGGTATTGGCACTGACCCAGAGAGAGAGCGAGAGACGCATACACGTACCCTAGCTGTTCTCAACTCTGCTGCCACCATTAAATCAGATGGTAAAATCCAGGCTTGAAATAGCCTCATGGCAGCTGAGTATTGATTAACAGCAACGGACTTACTGTTGATGCGCCATTTTTTGAGCGAGCTGCAGAAGCAGGCACTTTGCAGCACGTCAGCGTAACTGAAGAGGCTTTTAACAGCGCAAGGATCCTTCACTCAGTAAATATAATCCATGTCTACTGTTCCCTATTGGCCTTGATGAATAAATTGACCTTTTAATGCATTAGATTAACTTTAATAAATAGTAACTGCTGCCTGAAGGATTTGAAAAGAACATTTATGCATAATGTGTGTCAGAACTGTATTAAGTAGATTAGATGCTACACATTATTTATTGAATTGCAAAATATTGTCGGTTTTAGGGCTGGGCGATATGGCACAAAAAAAAATTTCCTAATCACTTACTCACTCTTTCATCATCTTTACCGCTTTATCCTGTATCCAGGGTCGTGGGGGGCCTTGAGCCTATCCCAGGAAGCTTAGAGCTTCAAGAGGCGGGGTACACCCTGGACAGGGTGCCAATCCATCGCAGGGCACGTGTACTGTACATACACACACTCGTAGTGCTAATTCCCGAATGTGGGAGGAAACCGGAGTACCCGGAGGAACCCCTTCAAGCACGGGGAGAGCATTGCAAACTCCATGCACACAGAGATGGGAACCGAACCCGGACCCTGGAGGTGCAAGTGAAATTCCTAATCATATGTCGATAGCGATACTTATTGAACATTTTTAATGAGCCATTTTTAAATAAACAGCACACTATTCTTGGGCACACTGAAGAGGTTTCACGTTAAATAATATAAATCTATAAGGATAATGTAATAATGGCACTAGGACATTGACGGTGGATCCTTTGGTTGCATCGCCTCCGTGGATCGGATATGTTCGTCCGGTACATTCTGGAGAATTTGGAGGCTGGATCCGAGGCCTTGGGTTCTTCATCTGTGGTGCAGCGGGTATACGGGCGCCTTTTCATCAAGGTCAGCACTGGACAGTGTCTTTTTGCATTGGCTTTTCTGTGGATCAGCTTAGATAGGCTGGCCTTTGGTCCCTGTGGGCATGGGTGAGCCTTGTGTGACCTTGATCTTGTTAGGAGTTTACTAGGATATAGTTGATGATCACTGTGGTTAAGTTCTCCTGTTGACATATTATGGATGATCGGTGAGTTTTTGCATAACCTTTCTGTTTCATATCCACTTGTCTTAGAAGCATAGTTATGACGGGATGTGTTCTGGCTTGAATTTGTTGAAGTCTGTACCACGATGCATTATCAAGGGTTTAGGGATAGATCAGTGGTTAAAGCATTGAACTACGGTTCGGAAAGTCCCAGGGTAAAATCCCACCACCACCAAGTTGTCCCTGTTGGATCCTTAAGCAAGGTCCTTAACCCTCACCTGTTCAGACGTATAATGAGATTTGAAAAAATAAGGGCGTCTGCCAAATGCCTAAATGTCAGGTAACAACTTTGAACGTTTGTGTTGTTTATCCTTGGGAATGCAGAAATTAAAGTTAAACAAGTATACAGTACATAAAGCCTTACAGTATATTTTCTCTGACCTGATGATACAGAATCTCAAGCTGTGGCCTATAGATATCCTGAGTTTGCCTCTCTCTCTCTCTCTCTCTCTCTCTCTCTCTCTAGTAAAATCGCTGACATTTAAAAACTGAATTGGTATTCAGCATAATAGCTTGCTCTCACTGAAGCTCTGTCTTTGTTCCCGAGAATCTTTGTCATGGTCGGCGTTTCAACAGGAAACCACTCTGGCAGCAGCCGATACTGTATATTGCCACCAGTGCAGTATGAACTTTGACAGATCAAACATAGTGAACCTGTAAAGACAATATAAAAAGAAACATGGTGATTGATGAGATCTCTCTCCCTGTGACAGTTCTGAGATTTTTTTGCCCGGATATGGCCTTGCGAATGATTTAATTGCCCCTGTTGTTGAAACACACACGCAATCCAAAAGCTGTTACAACCGCACTGAATATTATTCTCCATGCTGGCAAAATCTCGATAAAAGTTGTGCGTGGATCAAAACGTTTTAGCTACAAATATCTGTTTAAATATTATATTAACGTACATGTGTAAGAAGAAACGAAAGGCAGACGTTACTCCATAATCCATAATTCATGCAATGATGGATATACAAGTATAAATGCCAAAACATGGTATTGGTAATAAAAAGTTCCTCTCCTAGGTAAAAACGTGAATTTTCAGATAGGATCATATAACACCATTTTCCATAATACTTTATATGGAAAATGGTTATGGGAAATGCTTCTTATCTCCTGATCCGTGCTTTGTTTGTCACTTTACTGAATATTTTGAGCAATATAGCAATTGAGCATATAATAATGAGCATACACTCATTTATGTTTTTGTCAGATAAAAAGAAACGCATTTACTTTTATGTAGTGTCTGTATTTTTATTTATTTATTTATTTATTCATATATTATTAAAATATTTCAATGATTTTAAGTGTCATTCAGATGAAACTTGGCCAATTTAGATTTTAAATGAAAAAAACATGAATTTGACCCGGTTACAGACACTACAGATTTGTATTTTTTTTTTAGCTTTTTAAGCTTTTACCAAAAATTGCTTGGTGAATGCTTTAATTTAAGCAGCGATTTTTACAGGTCATATGCTTAATCTTAGTACTGTAGCAATACTTATACTCAAGAAATAGGAATGATTTGCATTTTAAAATGGTATACACTGCCCCAAAAAATAAAGGGTCCGAGTTTGACTTGAACGCCTCTCATATGTGTATATGCATGGTTCAAGTCAAACTGGGGGACTAAGTGTTCCCTTTATTTTTTTGAGCAGTATAGTTTGAAGCGAGACAGTATAACGCTGAATAATGATTATTTTCGGGGGCACATATACTGTAAAATCATCTCTCCAAAACGGCTGAAGTTACATGGTAACTGTAATCAATCTTGCTTTTAAGGAAGCAAGATTGGTCACTTCCATGTTGCATAAATTTCAGAAGTAGCTTCTTTGGTATGGACAAATGCTTACTGTAAGTATTACTCCACTTTCCAAGTATTTCCAAGTTTCCACCTGAACATAAAGAAATGCTCAGGGGGCAAATACTTATGCAAAATAATGTAGATTCTCTGCTTTATGATTCTCTGTGACGCCATTGAACCCCGGCTGGGTTTTAGAGCGCTTAAATGTGAGAGAACACACATGGAGCTGCAGATCATTTCTCTGGCCCACACAGTACTGCAGCTTGGATTACTGCAGATGAACTGCTGCTCAGTCCTGAATTTACTGTCCTCACTAACTGTGTGTGTGTCTTGGCCTGGTTAGAAAACGATGATGGTGCACGTGTCTGTTTATGATTTGTTGCTTCGGAACTAAAATAAACACATTTGTGGATATTGAGTGCAGTAAAATTATCCATGCAGACGTTAGACGTTCGATCAGCCTTGTGTTTTGTCCTTGCACGTGTCCTTATGTACCTGCTGATGTGTTCAATAGTATCCAGAGGTACTGTATTGTGCTAATTTTTGTACAAGTGTAACACTATATTAGATTTAATGTACAGCGTTTCAAACTGCACGGATATGTTATCAGTTATGAGATTTTTCGAGAGAAATCGGTGTGCGCACAGAGGCTGCAAATCTTTGCTCCAGATTTCTATGGCAACAGGCTTTGGAGAGCATTAGGCAAATGCTTCATCCAGCAAACGCGTTGGCGTTGACACACTTCACTGAGCCAAGCCAGTGGGCGGCTGTGTGCGTATGCGGCCGGGGTGGTGGTATACTGTAGGTGAAAGCTTGCTTTATGGCCTCACAGATCTCATAGACCACCCAAGAAGCCTGAGAGAAAACACAGAGAGTGAGCAAATTGGCACGCGATGCTTCTTCGGGAGTGTTAAAGTTATTGTGTTCATGCTAAAGAGCGCTCGCTGGAAACGAGAGGCCTAAATACGATGATGTAAAAAAATTAAAATAGAAATAGGAGTGGGTGGCTCCTGTTTTTGGCATCTCGCGTTTTGGATTGTTTGTAAGCAATTTACTGGAAGAAACAGCCCATAAATTACAATTCTCACTTTGAATGGAAGTTAAAGAAGCAGCTTCTAATTGGCAGCACCCTCTAGTGTTCATGTGGAAAATTGCAAGTTGTGGTTGGCTCTGAAAAATATGCCTTTTTGTTGCACCTTTTATTATGCATTGTTTTCCAATAAAAAGAGGTGGCACAGTCACGTAGTGGTTATCACTGACATCTTAAATCTCCAGGTTCCGGGTTCGATTCCCGCCTCGGGGTCTGTGTGCGTGGAGTTTGCATATTTTCTCGGTGCTTTTTGGGTTTCCTCCTGGTGCTCCGGTTTCCTCCCACAGTCCACAGACATGCAGATTAGGTTCATTTGGCGTTCCTAAATTGCCTGTAGTGTGTGAATGGGCATGTGTTTGTGCATGTGATGGATCGTGTACCTCCGTCCAGGGTGTACCCCGCCTCGTGCCCTAAGTCTCCTGGGATTGACTCCAGGCCCCCCGCAACCCTGGATAAAGGATAAAGCAGTATAGATGATGAGTGAGAGAGTGTAAACCTTTTAAAACTTTTTTTTAAAAACTTTAGCAAATACACATCGGTGGTACACTAAAGATGGCACCAGAGCCACGAGGAAACAGTACAGATTAACAGCCCTTTGATTGCACCCTGCTTGTATACAGTACATTTGACAAGATGAGTTCTGATGCCCTCACTACGAAATTTGTTCTGTTCCATCGATTTATTTATTTATTTTTGTTTCCTTTGTCATTATCTGTTCTTTTCTTCGCAGATGAGCGTGAAGCAGTACAGAAGAAGACCTTTACCAAATGGGTGAACTCCCACCTGGCCCGAGTCTCATGCCGCATCACAGACCTCTACATGGATCTGAGGGACGGCCGGATGCTCATTAAGCTCCTGGAAGTACTTTCTGGAGAAAGACTGGTGTGTACAAAGCTTAACCGCCTTAAAATACCATCTTCCTTATTATCATAAAGGTCAAGTCACAAGTCAAGAAAGCATTTCCTGAGCATTGCTATAGTCTCACAGGTCAAATACACTTTCATTTTCAGGAACATTTTCATTATCAGTTGTGTTCTAGATCAGCATCTGATGAGCGGTTTAGGTGTAGACGGTAGAGTTTAGCACTTTAGTAATTTCACCAGTGTCTGTCCCGGGATCTTCACAAGTCCCGTGGGCTAGTTTTAGGTCTGTTGGTCTCTATAATGATTCTCTCCTAATAAAGCTTGTTTGAGTATAATAATACACTATATGTACAAAAGTATTTGGCCTGTCATGCAATGACATTGTATCAAGACACATACTGTATACTTCAGTATGGTGTCGATACCCGTCTTGCAGCTAAAACGGCTTCCACTGTAATCATAAGGCTGTCCACAAGATTTTGAAGTGTTTCTGTGGGAATTCATCCTCAGAGCATTCTGTCTGACCCGGTGCTAGATGGTCTTGAGGTCAGGGAACTCATCAACCGAACCATGTCTTTTGCTTTGTCATGTTGGAATAGAAGGGTCTTCCCCAAACAGTTGCCACAAAGTTGGAAGAATAGCATTGTCCAAGATGTCTTGGTATGCTGAAGCATTAAGATTGTCCTTCACTAGGGATGACGGTCCTGATTTGATGTACATCATGATCCATGATTGACACAAATATTCTAGTGACTATTCTGGAAATGTATACGTCATGCATTCTTTCATAGAATGCCAGTTTTACTACATGCATGACATTATAAAATAAGATAAGTTAAGATAGACTTATTAAATAGATGCTAATACAATAGGATAAGAAGAAAATTAGAAAATAAAATAAAAATGTACTATAATTTCAATAAGATTTATAAATAGAATAAAAATATATAGAAAAACTACAAAAAAAAAAAGCTACTGACTGTACAGAAAGGTGCAGAATTGCAGGATGTATATTGCACATAATATTTGATATTGCATATAGAGTAGTAATGATATTGAGCGCCTGATTTACAGAATATTGCATAATTGCATGAGATATTGCTATTGTGATAATAATATTGCACAATGTATCAGGGCTTGATAAAGTTCTATTGATTATGCTGTCATGAAAGCTCCCGAATGAACGGGGAAGAGTCATAGTTTGCTTGCCACTATAGGGATGAATCCTTTCATTCACAAAAGCAAGTAAGTAAGTAGGCATCCCAATGGTGGACAGTTACGCTGAGGTCATGGCTCATGCCGCTAAAGTTCTTTGTACTTGTTCTGTGCTCAGGGGCATTCCCATACCCATGCCATTAGTCAAATCAGAACTTTTGATTGCGAAGAATAACAGAACACAGGAGAGTAAAAACTCCCTTTGTCTCTATATAATCCCCCAACGTTTGACTAGTGCTTGGATACCATCGGGAGCCATGTCCGGACTGACGTCTGAAATTCTGGCCTCTCAGGAGCTCCTTTAATGGCGGAGTGGCTTGGAGCAAGGTCAAGACTTGCACATTACATTAAAACAAATGTAATGTGCAAGTACTGCAATGGACAGTATGAGTTCATATATTCTCCTGAAGAAAAGAAATACACCTTTCGAGATCAAACCAAGCTGTTATTCCGTGAGCGCCTTTGACTCGTTGATTGTTCATGCACTGTTCAGTTGATTTCCTGCTACTAAGAGTTTCATCACTGTACCGTGCTTAAAGTCCCAGTTTCACTCGAACGCCTTTCGTACAGTCGTGTGCTTGGAATTTAGTAGCAGCAGTTTCAAATATTTGTTTCGTAACGGACTTTTGGCCATACATAACAGCTCATTGACACAAATCTTCCAGACGTATCTGCTGAAACCTGTCAATAGTTTTGCCTTTGGCATCGACAGCATCCTGCGTGAAATAGTGTAAAATAAACAAAGAATCTCCTAAACACTACATTCTGTGCAGGCATAGTGCAAGTGTTGTTATAGTTACAGATCAATTTTTCTACATACAGTAAGATTAGTTCAATAATAACCAGTGTGCATGATTGTTTCTTGTTTAATGTACTGTATGCGAATCAAGATTCTTGATTTTCTATGGATGCTGTAAGAAGCAGCGCTGGAGAGCAAATCATTAGATCATAAATATGTGTCTAAAAGTGCTAAACAAAGGATAAAGACAAGCCACGATATATTTTCTATCCTAGCATTGAGGTATAAAATGAATATTTCTATTTGTTGTCTGTTATAAGCACCCCATAACATTCATGTACGTCCATCTAAATGTCAATCTGTTCGATTGCAACATCAACCTACCATGAAAAAAAAAATAATGTAAATTATTTTATTATGCAATACCAATACTATTTTAAAAAATGGTAGACACAAAGCATTATTTTTCGACAGAACATAAACGCATAACGTTACATTTCCTACATTTTCCTACATTTCATAAACATGAATTTTTGCATCAGTATAATGTCTGAGCACTGATTGATGCAGCATTTTTTATTAATTTCCAAACAGCATTAACAGTATTTACAGTATTAAGCGTTAAATGTGACATTTCACCGTAGCGTAAACTTCACTGGATATTGTGGTAGTGTAGTCACATGTAGAGACAATAAGACTCTTGTATCGCACAAGCCCTACTCTGTACTGTAATCACAATGGAGCAAGCTTTATATAGCACTGCCAGGCTATTAATTTGTTCTTTCATTCAGTCATGTCGAATATGACCGCGTATCCTGTACAAGATCGTGGGGACCTGGAGCCGTTTTTCAGGAGATACAGTAATCGCCCCTGTACCAGGAGATGGGCGTCAATCCATCACAATCTAAGAAATGAGATTAAATTGATTTTGTTTCATTTTAGTTAACTATATAGTATAAATGACTAAGCAAAAAAATGAAGGGTCACATAGGCGAAGAAATACTGTACCATAGACACACATGGTCACCTTTTTACAGTTGTTTATGGTCGTTTCTACAATACAATATGAAAATAATTGGCCATTTTGTGAGTTCTACATTTTTTGAATGTCATTCCTATATTCCAGTAGAAGTAAAATTGCTGCGTTTTAGAAATAATAATAACTTTGGTTTCTACGGTACATATCCAAACATCAAAATGCACAGTTTGACATCTGAAGCCCCACACACAGTACTTCCTTATAAGGATTTATGATTATTTATTTATTTATGTATTTATTTTCTTATTTTTATTTTTAATCACCAATGATCAATGTTGGGTTTCCGGCCCGGATCCATCCCACTCGAGATTTAAGGGTTATTTAATTTGTGGGGGTTTTTTCTGTGTAATTAGCAGTGCAGTGTTGAAATTTGAGATGTCTAATAGCAAGATTACATAAAACCCTGCTCAAACCTTGAACTTGGAGGTATGCATAAATATTCGTAAAATGGCTTATGCAAGGCTGTGCAAGAATTGAAAACACAAGCTCTATACAAGGTCAAGTGGTTTGCATTAAAACAATGGAAAGCAGGCTGGGAAAAGCTCGAGCAGGTACAGCAACTGTGATGGAAACCTAAGGTGTAGTTGCCTTATGATTTCACCAGATGAAATCAGATGTTTATGAGCCTCTTTTCTAGAGCTATTGTCAACTGCAATGCAAAAGCACAAAATGATAAATATAAAATCGTAAAAGATTGTTAAAGATGGTTCAGTGGTTCATGAACCTGAACCAATTCATGGAAGGAATGTGTGATTATGTACTAGCTTAATCTGGGTGAAACTTGACCTGCGATGCCTCAGTCACATCACTAGCTTAGCTGCTTACTAATGACTTTCCTTAGAATTTTCAGTCAGTTTAAAACTCCTGTTATTTTAGAAACAAAATTTTGCAAGAAATTTACCTCAGCATACAAAGCATTTTCGGCACACGAGCAAATGAAGTCGGGCTAAGTCGGGCGTACGTCCGGGGGCTGATCAAAACTTATTTGCGTCAATGGAAAGCCAAGCAAAGTGAGTTTACATTTACAATTTAGTGAAGACATACTGTAGCACATACTGTAGACATACTGTGTCCCAATTATGTTAGCAATCAAAAAACAGAATCACTTTCAGTTTCATAAATTAACGTCAAGTGAGGTTTCTATCTATTTATTATATAAATCTTATATATATATATTTATTTCATATTTTACTTCATTTAGATATCGAAATGTTTTGATTGTTTTTATATGCAAAAAAAATATGGTTATAGTGCTGGTAATAGATAATATTGATAATATTTTTGGGTGGCTGGAACGGATTATCTGCATTTACATTATTTCTTATGGGAAAATGCGTTTTGCAATATGAATCTTGCCTTAAGAACTCGTCTCTGGAACAGGTAAAATTCGTATTCTGAGATAAAATTGTGTTTTTGTGAATATTTTGGATTGCGCCTTGGAATAAAATTGACAACGATTGGTGTTCTCCACAGCCAAAGCCCACGAAAGGCCGTATGAGAATTCACTGTCTGGAGAATGTGGACAAAGCTCTGCAGTTTCTCAAAGAACAGCGCGTGCACCTAGAGAACATGGGCTCCCATGACATTGTTGATGGCAACCACCGTCTCACTCTGGGCCTCATCTGGACCATCATTCTGCGCTTCCAGGTCAGCTTTTTCTTCCCTCATTGGTGGTTTCATATAATGGTAGCCAGGAATCAATGTTCTGTTGCTGTATATTAGAGCAGTCTATTAAGTAAGAATATGGGGTTACAAGTAAGCAGACATGGTGGTTAGCATATAATTATAAGTGATCGAGTGAAGGGGCAAGTGGTTGTGATTGACGTGTTTATGTGAGAGAAAGAGAGAGAGTGCGGTCCTTGCACTGAAGCAGATCTTGGTTGGAATTCTGTCTGACAGATTCAGGACATTAGCGTTGAGACGGAAGACAGCAAAGAGAAGAAGTCTGCCAAGGATGCCCTGCTTCTCTGGTGTCAGATGAAGACTGCAGGGTGAACACACACACATATGCGCACACACACTTATGTGACAGTGACAGTTGCCAGGTAATCAGCCTTATGCTTCATTTAAAAACAGGCTTTCAATAGATTCGAGCTTTTGAAGCCAGGCTTATCATGGCATTTACACCAGTTGATCTTCTGACATTTGTTAAGCCTGATGAAGTTCACCGCTAGACTTACGAGATTGCGGTGCTCTGACCGTTCCCACTCAGTCCAGCCCTGTGTCGGCTTCTAAACTCTGACCTTTCTGTTGTGTTTCAGCTATCCAAATGTCAACATTCATAACTTCACCACGAGCTGGAGAGACGGCATGGCCTTCAACGCACTTATTCACAAGCATCGGTATATAAACTGTATTATATATATAGTCCAGTACTCTGTCTTTACCACTGTCTTGCATTTTTCCCCATCTTCCATTCTTTCCTTAAGTCAAAATAATATATTAACATTTTGTTTATTTTTTATTTCAACTGTAACATTTTTCAAAAAATTTAGTTTTGTGTTACAATATTATAATTTGGTGTTAAATATGTATATGGCAGTGATGTCCGCTGGATTGGTGACTAAATATTAGGAAATTGTGCAAATGTGACTGTAGCTCATGGCAAGATTTTGAATATACTGTATAATTCATCCAATTACAATAAATGGGGAAGAATGGTTATAGAAAATTTTGTTTACGTTAGGTTGTACTTCTAGGTTGTCACTAGCCAAATGCACTCCCTGTTCAGTAATTGGAGAGTGAATCAAAGATGAGAAATGGAAAAAACAGATTGGATAAAGATTACATTTTGTTTTAAACTGACTCAAAAGTAGTTAAAATTCACTTATACCACTTCAGTGCTGTTATTTCAGTGGTGAAAATATGAACTAATCCCAGTAAAAATATTCAGTTTAGCTTTCTAATTAATATACAGTGGAATCTCGGATTGCAAGTAACGCGGTTTACCAGTGTTCTGCAAGACGAGCAAAGATTTTTAATAAAATTAAAAAAACGAGTATGTCTTGGTTTACGAGTGCCGAGTTTTTTGACACAGACACACACACCGACACACAAACACACTCTCTCACCTTTACACCCCACCCCCTGGCTTCATACGGACACACACACTCTGCTCTACACAGAAACACTGCTCTGTTGCGATTCTTTTCAAAGGTGCTGGTTCATTTGTTTTTTTTTTTTTTTTTTTTACTTTACAGCAGCGATTCCGTTAGTCTGTGCTCACGTGAGTGTCATTAGAGAGATTTCTTTTTTTCCCCGTTAAAACAGTGTTTTCGTTGTGTGTGTGTTTTTTGTGAAACTTAAAAAGCGAGGTTTTACTGTGTAAGACGAGGCGAGGGAAGGGGCTAATTCCACACACACACACACACACACACAAATACCGTGTATTTGTGTGTGTGTGTGGAATTAGCCCCTTCCCTTGTTCGCCTGTGCGCACAAACGGAAACACTTATCTGTTGGGATTTATTTAAAAAAATTTTAAAGGTAAAGTGCAGGTTAATTTGTTTTATTTTTACTTCATATATTGTATTAATTATTTTTCTGTATTTATTTTTTTGGGCTGTGGAACAAATTATTTGAGTTTTCGTTACTTCTTATGGGAAGATTTGATTTGGTTTATGCTCGTAATCGAAGGTTCCACTGTATATTGGTGCAGTTGTTGGTTTACATTGAGGAAGTAGCGCATTAGTAACTTATTTTAAAGTAGATTATTAAATAAAAAATTAGTTTCACCTATCCTCCAGGTTAAACCTCAGGCAGATATCTAATTTTCTGAGACTGGTTTCATGTTGTCCAATGTAGAAAATGTAAAGATATCATTGAAAGAGTGAGTTCTGCTGAATGTACAGACAAAACCTTTCTTTTATTCATTTAGATTTTTTCCCCTTGCCTCTACCAAGACATAAATATGCAAAAGCTTATCACCACATCCCTGTCCTTTGGCAGTACATTTTGCAGAGTATTTGTATTTCTAATTATTTCAAATTTTCTTTCTCGCTCTCTCTCTCTCTCTCTCTCTCTCTTTCTCTCATGCATGCTCTCAGGCCTGACCTGATCGACTTTGACAAGCTGAAGAAATCCAATGCCCACTATAATTTGCAGAATGCCTTTAACCTGGCCGAACAGCACTTGGGCCTCACAAAGCTGCTGGACCCCGAAGGTGTGTCTCTACACGCAGTTAAAGCAACACGTCACTTTCACTCATAGTTTCACAATTAAAAACTAGCAACGTCGCCTTGCTGTGTTTGGCAATCAGACAATCAGATTGCAGCAGCGTGTGGATTTTTACATTCTTAGAGTTGATTAGCTTGCTTCATAGATAGAGATATGGTTATTTATTTATGCATTTATTATTACTATGATTATTATTTCAAATTTTAACTCAACACCATCTGGTGTGATAGAAAACTGCACTGTTCCTCATTAGTCAGTTATGCCTGTAACCTACTGTTTGAGGCTTTATGGTGCCCTATATCTGCAAGTAGGACAGTGCTGTTATAGCCTTGCAGCTTAGGAGCAGAAGGCAGAAAATAGCCACCATGAACACAAAATCAGGACAGCGCAATAAGATACTTTCTTTATTGTTGTTTTTAAGATTTAATGATTAAATGCACTACATCTTTATACACTTCAGTGTTATCATAAAATGGTATATGCCTAGTAAACTGGTCATGCCTGTTCTCGTATAATATACAATATTTTTTAAACCTTTAGAAGTAGTTATTACATCTGTCCTTTTACTTGTCTTTAGTGTGGTACCATTAAGGTACTTCGTTTATACATTTACTGTGGACGGTATCTGTATATATCTGTATATCTAAGTATTTTATAGTGCATAGACATTAAAGATGTATAATGACCAAGACCAGTGGTAATGTACTTGTATGCGCCTCAATTTTGACAGACCCGCACTATAGTAGGACTATTTAAAAGGACCACTGAGGTACTATTAAAGCTTTTGGCTGATTAAATATTATCAGTACAGGATGCCATACATCCAAGCATCCAAAACCTTTATGACACAACCCTGGAGAGGAGGAAAGTACAGCGTGAGACCGTTTTAGCTCACCGTTTTGGAGATTAGCAGCAACAGAACACAAGTGTTAAAACCATCAGCACAGGTGCCAAGACTTTTCAGTATTAACACAGTTCAGTATTAACAACATTGGCGCCCTCTGGAAACTACACTTTTTGCCTCTTTCAGCTAAAACCCTGGTCAGACCAGTGCAAATACAGTTCACTCATCTGAAAGTGGGGAAAATATTACCAATAATACCAATTTCCAACACTAGAATCATATTTTTTGTAGGAAAGACATGTAAATCAAGTAAATTATGAACTAAATGGATATCAAACCCCACTAAACCTTAACGTATGATTCTCCTTGGCACCGCCCACTTAAAAAAATGTAATTGAAAGTCCCTCCTTTTTCTTCTTGCTACATTCTTAAGGCTCATGGTGCTATGTCTTCACTTAATCTTGCTCGAATTGCAAAAAAAAAAAAAAATCTGTAAACTCTCTTATTATTTGCTTGGCTTTCTACAGATGCAATCAAGTTTTGAACGGCTCCTAGACGTACGCGCAATTTAGCCAACCAATATAATAGTCTGAACCAATAAATTTAAAGATTGCATACTGCTGGAAACATCTGGATAGATTTAAGTGTGGTAAGATAGACTGTGGTAATTGAATGCCAAAAAAAAAAAGAAGTTGTTTTCCTATATACAGTAGTAGCAGCGTATGCACCTGTGACTGTAACACCAGTTTACAGAGTAAAAAAAAAAGATTATCAAGTTTCATGGTGGGTCCTTATTATTGTTATAGAGACATAATTCATTGCTGACATTCACATCTTATTTAAGGCTCAGATGAAGACTTGAATAACATGAGATGAGAGATCAAAGGACAGGAGTGTGAGACAGCATGTTCTGTATGTAGAAGGATCAAACGGCTCACTTTAGAGCACTTCCCTTCCATGCTTTATTGTTTTGCCAGGAAAGTTTTGCATTCGGAGACACTGATCACTCGAAATGCCTCTGTGTGACACCGTGTGTGTTCTCTGTCTAACACAGATATCAGCGTCGACCATCCCGATGAAAAGTCAATCATCACCTATGTTGTTACTTACTATCACTACTTCTCCAAGATGAAGGCACTGAAGGTGGAAGGCAAACGTATTGGAAAGGTGACACACTACTTCTAGGATCTATTGTATTTGGTGTTCCCGGTGTAGATTAGACGGTACTGTATATGTATACATTTGAGTCTGAAAGGTACATCATTATTTATAATATGATGGGTCAATTTACAAGGTGTGCCATTTAGATTATGTTTTTTCACATATCATGCTGTGTAACACCAACACAAGACTCAATTAATATTAAAATATCATATGCTATGATAAATCCTGGGAAGAGGGCAAGCATTGAAATAAACAGCTAATAAGATTCTAGTAGATTGTCAGTAATTATCACATTAGTCATTGCAGGTTTATTGTAATGTATAAGCATCGCTTCCTTTCTCTTTATCCATTAGTTAATATCACTTGGACAAGCACATCCTATTAATTAGCATTTTATTATTTTTTATGAATGTATAACATGCCAACAGTGACTGTGTGTGTCCAAATTAATGAGGCGCCAAGTTACCAAATAAAGAACATGAAACTAGTACGTGCACAAAATAAAAAACATTTTATCATGCTGTTAATTTGCTAATTTAATTATCATATACTTACTGTATTAAAAGCATGCCAGGGTGTTCAGGTGATTTTATGCATACGCTTGTAAAAACAGTACTCTTACAATTAACACTCAGCTAATTAAACAAATGCTTAGACGGTTCACAGGACACATTTTTCCCCCTTTTTTATAGCATTAACTTTTTTTTGCCAAAAAAAAAAATTTCTTTTATAATTGTATGTATCGTACGTAGGTGCTAGATAATGCTATCGAGACTGAGAAGATGATTGAGAAGTACGAATCTCTGGCCTCAGACCTGCTGGAGTGGATTGAACAGACCATCATTATCCTCAATAATCGCAAGTTTGCCAACTCTCTGGTTGGAGTGCAGCAGCAGCTTCAGGCCTTTAACACCTACCGAACAGTGGAGAAACCGCCCAAGTAAGTTCCTACTGGAGGATATTCTTCCTAATTCCTGAGCCAATCCCATACAGAATCCCATACAGTTACACCTTCTAATTCCATGGACTTTTCTGATTTTCTTTCCTTTTTAACATTGTAAAACAAGGCTGAAGCCATCCGAAATATCCAATAATCTCCTTAGACTAGTTGATATTGAGATGCATCTGCTACTAATATGCTCCGTAAAGCTTCATAACGGCTCTAATCTGAGGTGCTGCTAATTGGTGATTTCTGAGGCTGGTAACTCTGCAGCAGAGGTCAGTTTTGGTCTTGCTTTCCTGGGATGGTCTTCATGAGAGCCAGATTCATTATGGTGCTTGATGGGTTTTGCAAATCACTTGATAAAACTAATGGCATGGTGGCTTAGCGGTTAGCACTGTCGCCTTGCACCTCATGGGGCCGGGATGGATTCCTACATCGGTTCTGTATGCATGGAGTTTGCATGTTCTCCCCGTGCTCTGTAGGTTTCCTTCAGGTACCTCTGGTTTCCTTATACAGTCCAAAAACATGCAGATTTGGCTAATTGATGTTCCAAGATTTCCAAGATTGCCTTAGAGTGTAAGTCCTATCACAGTCGTGAAAAAGGGAATAAATACAATGGCCACCATTGGCCTCCATGGTCCCTAGTTGAACAACTGACTGTTGTTACCTAATTACCTAATGCCATTCGTGTTAGTTTATTGTTTTGAAAAAAATGTAGAAAGCAAAAAAAATAATTAAAAAAATCTACCCTTTTATCCAGTGTGTCCAAACTTTTGACTGATACTATACAGTACATATCTGAATTTCTGGACTCAGACATATAGGAATTAAATTATATGTGCCATATACTGTACAGTATGCCATTTGTTTATAAACGCCTGGACTAACAATACAGATGAGCCGAAGACTGCTATCAAACCAGCCTGGTCTTCAGCAGTACCACAGGCTGGTTTCCTCCATGCCACTCCACATCTATGCAATAAATCACACCTTCGATTGCATAAACGAACATACTTTTCAGAAGTTGGACATTTCTGTATTGTAACTCCTTTCTTGATTAGTCTTCGCAATTATAGTAATATTTTGAGATTTTAGATTTTCATGGGTATAAGCCATAATCATTGAAATAATTGATCCTCATTTTTACTATATGTAAATGGGTAATATAGGTTTTGATGTAACATATATAAAAACGTATTTCAGATACAATATATGTCCATACAACACAATTACCTATGGGATCTGATTTGCTATTAAAATGATGCATCCATTTTTCCTGCTTCTAATATAAGTGCATTATCAAACACATAAAAGCGTAGATCTACAATAAAGATTGATGAGCATGAACGGATATTTTCACTCTTGGTCCATTTTAGTGTTTTAAATACTTTAAGTGTGATCTGAGTCCGATTTCTTTGTGCTTTGTGGTTGTTTAATGGTTGAGTGTAAAAAAAATAAATCTAATATCTTACTTCACATCTGTTTTTTGAATGATCAATCTTTTATTTAGCCAGGAAAGTCCCACTGAAATACAAGATCTCTTCTCTTCCATAAGGAAAAAACATTAAAATAATAAAAGTATAAAGGCCAACAAGGATTATATTCCTCCCTGCCAATTTGTTATTCATCTTTAAAGGTATTCAAATAAGAGAATGTTTAACATAATAATGTTTTGTAGGCAATTTCATCCGATACCAAGCTACTGTATGAGTGCAGTCTGGGCCTATATTGTTTTTCAGCCATGTAAAGCAATCCTTTTCGGTGTTACACATATTCACTATTAAACTATGTTCACTAAGTTGAACCAAAAGGCCATATGCAGTATGTTCCCATTCAGGTCCACTTTTAACAGGACTGAGTATGTTTTAATTGAAAACTAGAGGTTTACCCGTACATGCAGATCATGATGCCCGAGTTCTACCATTACCTGCGAACGTTGTGTGCGGTCACCTCACTAACGCTGCCTTACGCCAACGTTTCCACAGATATACTGTATTAATACTTTGAAGTATGACCAAAAAAACTAGTGATGAAGCTGTATAATGTTACATTGTGGGAAACTTAATGTCTGTCTTATATATGGTTGATTCACTATATATATATATATATATATATATATATATATATATATATATATATATATATATATATATATATATATATGTATATAAATATATATATGTATATAAATTAACTATACTGTATGTGACAACCTCCTAAACAGCAGGGAAGTTATTGACTTGTTTTGTTGTATGTAGGTTTACAGAAAAAGGCAACCTGGAGGTCCTGCTATTCACCATTCAGAGCAAAATGCGAGCCAACAATCAGAAAGTCTACATACCTCGAGAGGGAAAACTCATATCAGACATCAATAAGGTATCATTTTGTTTCATACTGCTTGGCTGGGAAATGCCATCGCTATATTGGGTAATAAGCTTGATTAAAGATGTCACCTGGCGTCATCAACCTGCAACTACATTTGTAACGCAGAACTAGTAAAGAGTAGTTTAGAGTGCAATAGTACTGAAAAGTGAAAATCTGATTGAATTCACAGTGTCTCAGGGGGTGGTATGTCTGCCAGGTGGTTTGAATTTCACTTCTAGTTTGTATGAGTGGTTCGCTTGTTCTTGCTGCATTTTTGGGTTTCCTCCAGCCAGACATGCTTCGTAGGATGATTGGCATTTCCAAATAGCAATGATCTGTGTGTGAGTGGGTGTGCATTTGTGCCATGTGATGCAATGTCTTCTTACGCTTTGTACCCCGAGTTTCTGGGATAAGCTCCATGTTTCTGCACCTGCACACAACACGAGCAATATGGGAAATGAATAAATTATTAAACTGTACCAATGCTGGATCCTTTTAAAATTTATCTTGAGATTTATATTGCATTCATGAGTTGTGATCTTTTATATAATATTTATATATTTCTATAGGGATGGGAGAGGTTGGAGAAGGCAGAGCATGAGAGGGAGCTTGCGCTGAGGACGGAGCTGATTCGCCAGGAGAAGCTGGAGCAGCTGGCTCGCCGATTCGACCGCAAGGCAGCCATGAGGGAGACCTGGCTAAGCGAGAACCAGAGACTTGTTTCGCAGGTGTGTCATATACACATAGATACAAGTCACACAGATTGATCTGGCATTGTTCAATCACATACTGTACATGATATACTGTAGTATAAAACGTTTTACCTGCTCATGTGTTTAATGTGTTGTTTTAGCTTTTGGCAAACCCTTGTGGACAACTTTAGTACTGCTGTATTTCAATGTACATTCTATAGTATATTTTGATATTAAAATGCATTAAAATCATTATGATTTTTAAAAAAAACATGAATGCTTTAGGTACATTTGCTGATCTGCTCTGTCTTGTTGCTTGTCCAATCCAGGACAACTTTGGTTTTGATCTGCAAGCCGTGGAGGCAGCCACCAAGAAGCACGAAGCCATCGAGACGGACATCTCGGCGTACGAGGAGCGCGTTCAAGTGGTAGTGGCTGTAGCGTCAGAGCTGGAGGCAGAGAACTATCATGACATCAAGCGCATCACGGTCCGCAAAGACAACGTTCTGCGGCTGTGGGACTACCTCCTAGAGCTCCTGAAGGCTCGACGCCAAAGACTGGAGCTCAACCTGGGCCTGCAGAGAGTCTTCCAGGAGATGCTCTACATCATGGACTGGATGGATGAGATGAAGGTCTGATTTAGTTGCTTACGTAGATTGGCATTTTGTGATTTTTTTCCAGGATGGTACTGTATGTATTATGGCTTATTTGACTTGGGAATGTGTGTGTGTGTGGCTTGTGTTTCTGCAGATGCTGCTGTTGTCTCAGGACTATGGAAAACATCTGCTTGGTGTAGAGGACCTGCTGCAGAAACACTCTCTGGTGGAGGCAGACATCGCCATACAGGCTGACCGTGTAAAAGCCGTCAACACCAACGCGCAGAAATTCGCCAATGACTCTGAAGGTGAGTAAGAATGAATAGTTGCAAGTGTTTTGGAAGTAAAGACAGTGATCTAACTAACTTCTGTCATTCTGTTTACTGAACAAACTCGTATCATTAATTAAAAATCCTTCCATACTGCATCCTGATCCTTGAAATGTTAGTGCAGCTATTTGTTACACATCTGATTTCAGATCAAGAAATCCAAACACTGATTGAATTTGTTGTGTTTTTGTCCACATTGTGTAGGTTAAAGAATAAGTCCAAATGTTTATGATAAACAGGATGACTTTTGACCCGTTGCAATGACAATATGGATAAAGTTGGATAAGGATAAAGTATCAGGAGTATTTTTTTTTAATGTCTCTGCAGGCTATAAGCCCTGTGACCCCCAGGTGATTCGTGACCGTGTGGCCCACATGGAGTTCTGCTACCAGGAGCTGATGCAGCTGGCAGCGGAGCGGCGTGCACGCTTGGAAGAGTCGCGTCGCCTCTGGAAGTTCTTCTGGGAGATGGCTGAGGAGGAAGGCTGGATCCGTGAGAAGGAGCAGATTCTGTCGTCAGATGACTGTGGCAAGGACTTGACAGGAGCACTGCGGCTGCTCAGCAAACACAAGGCCTTAGAAGACGAGAAGAGTGGGCGTGCCGGACACCTCCAGCAAACGGTGCACCAGGGCAAGGAGCTGGTAGCCGCTGGCCATTTCGGTGCCGACAAGATCAGTAAGCGTATTACCGAAGTCCAGGAACAGTGGGTGGCGCTAGAGCAGCTCTTTACAGCGCGCAAGGTCCGTCTACAGGAGGCCTGTGCACTGCACCAGTTCCAGGCTGATGCTGATGACATGGATGCCTGGATGCTGGATGCCTTGCGCATCGTCTCTAGCACCGATGTGGGCCATGACGAGTTCTCAGCACAGGCACTGGTTAAGAAGCACAAGGACGTGGCTGAAGAGATCGACAGCTACAGACCCGTGCTGGATGCCCTTCATGAGCAGGCCAAAGTGCTACCTGAAGAGCAGGCACGATCATCAGATGCAAATGGGCGTCTAGCAGGTATCGAGGAACGGTATAAGGAGGTGGTTGAACTGACCAGGCTGAGAAAACAAGCACTGCAGGATGCACTGGCTTTGTACAAGATGCTGAGTGAGGCTGATGCCTGCGAGCTGTGGATCGACGAAAAGGAGCAGTGGCTTAATGGAATGGAGATCCCAGAGAAACTGGAGGACTTGGAGGTGATTCAGCACAGGTAAGAGTGCGTTTATTTGAAATTGTGTGCATCATGTAGGTTTAAATTCTTCTCTACTGCAGAGGTATTTTCAGAATCGAGGGATATGATGCATGATGGGCAGGTAATTGATTAACAATGAATCATCCACATTCTAGAAATAGTTTCTGAACATTTTATCAAAAACGGTTTGTTTTCCGTTCCTTACTGTACTATGCTGATGTTGACAGGAAATAAAATTCTAGTGAACCATACATCCGGTATTTTGTTTGCATTAGTCATTTTACTTCCTGGGTTCCAGATTTGAGAGTCTGGAGCCAGAGATTAACAGCCAGGCTTCTCGGGTAGCCGTGGTGAACCAAATTGCCCGCCAGCTAATCCACAGCGGGCACCCTAGTGAGAAAGAGATCAAAACCCAGCAGGACAAGCTCAACACCAGGTAAAGCCACCTCGCTCTCGTTCTACGCTCCAGGATAAATGGACCTAGTTGTATAAAAAAGCACTTATAGCAAGTATTCCAGAGAGAGGCAATATTGTGTTTTCCACACTGTATTTTCTATAAGACATGTAGATATGTTAAAGCTCTGGTGCAGTTTATGTTCTGAGAGATACTGCAGTCCAAAGATCATACAAGGCCAGTACTGGTCATGAGCCAAACAGTCTACTGTATTAAAGACAAAGCTAAAAATAAATAAGACCTCATTTTAGTAGAGTGATTTACTAAAGACATGTCTTTTGCCAGATGGAGCCAGTATCGTGAACTGGTAGACCGGAAGAAGGATGCTCTAAACTCAGCTCTAGGAGTGCAAAACTACTACCTTGAATGCAATGAGACAAAATCCTGGATTCGTGAAAAGACCAAGGTGATCGAGTCCACCCAGGATCTGGGCAATGATCTGGCTGGTGTCATGGCACTTCAGCGAAAGCTGACTGGCATGGAGCGGGACCTAGTTGCTATAGAGGACAAACTGGGTGACCTGGGAAAGGAAGCCGACCAGTTGGCTGAAGAGCATCCAGAGCAGGCTCCTGGCATCAAGGGCCATTTGGGTGAGATCAAGGACGTGTGGGAGGAGATGAAGGGAACCATGCGTGCCCGTGAAGAGTCCCTGGGTGAAGCCAGCAAGCTCCAGCAGTTCCTTAGGGAGTTGGATGATTTCCAGGTGTGGCTGTCACGCACCCAGACTGCAGTGGCTTCAGAGGACATGCCCAACACTCTGGCTGAGGCAGAGAAGCTTTTGGCGCAGCATGAGGGAATCAAGAACGAGATCCGTAACTACAAAGAGGACTACCAGAAGATGCGTGACATGGGTGAAACGGTGACCCGGGGCCAGACAGATGCTCAGTACATGTTCCTGAGTCAGAGGTTACAAGCGCTGGACACTGGCTGGAACGAGCTCCAGAAGATGTGGGAGAACAGGCAGAAGCTCCTGTCGCAGTCGCACGCATACCAGCTCTTCCTCCGAGATACCAAGCAGGCTGAGGCTTTCTTGAACAATCAGGTGATGAAAGAAATACTAATGCTGAGAAATACTAACATTATGATATATTTGATGAAATTCTTCACTCTACAGATTTCAATGCTTCAAGGCTTTATATGCAACTTGAAACTTGGACAAGTCTTTATGTAATACTTACACATTTGTTACAGGATTAGTTTGACTGAAAACATAGTGATGCACAATAATAACGTGATGCAAAAAAAAAAAACAATTGGTTTGTGTGGTTACCAGTGTTGCCTACAAGGAACCCATGGAAGAGGAACACCTTTCAGTTTTTCTATCGTTGCAAGTCAGGAGATGCTTGGTTGAGTGAATTTAGTTTTAAGTTAAGGGAGATGCTTTGGAGCATGTGGTCTTGTATGCTTTTGTTTGTGCAATTTGTGGTTTGAACTTGAGGCATCACGCATTTAAAACTTGCCACTTAACATGGGATTGGGACCACACAATGGATTTGATAATGTGGGCACATTTAAAAAACATGACAAGTATGATCACTGAGCATGTGAAGGCTAATGACTAGGACTTATCTCAGACTTATCTTAGCTTGTCAGGTAGTTGGGGTCAAAGTGTAGGGTCAGTCATGATTCTGTACCCTCGGAGCAGAGATGGTTAAGCGCCTTCCTCAAGGCCCTACCAGTGGCAGTGGTGCTCGTGCTTAAATCCCTGACCTTCTGATCAGTAACCCTGAGTCCTAACCATTTGGGCTGGTGATTTGGACGAGTAACAATACAGACAATATATAATTTTTTAATTTGTGTAAAGTTGATTCTTGGAGTTTTGAAGGTTTTGACTAAGACTGACTTTCTTTTGCTTCCTCTCTTCAGGAATATGTTTTGGCCCACACGGAGATGCCAGCTACCCTTGAAGGAGCAGAAGGGGCCATCAAGAAGCAGGAGGACTTCATGACCACCATGGACGCCAATGAGGAAAAGATCAACGCTGTGGTAGAGACGGGCCGCAGGCTGGTCAGTGATGGGAACATTAGCGCTGAACGTATCCAAGAGAAAGTGGTCTCTATTGAGGAAAGGTACTTTGAAGTACATAGGTAACAGTTAAAAGTATCAACATCAGGCTTGCATATGGTTTTAAGCATAGTGTGTGTGTGTGTTTACAGGCATAAGAAGAATCGTGCGGCAGCTAGTGAGCTTCTCACAAAGCTAAAAGATAATCGAGATCTCCAGAGGTTCCTCCAGGACTGCCAGGAGGTGAGTTAAGAAGCTTGTTTTATTGCTGCTTGGTCAGTGGTTTCGTCATTCCTTGTTTTCCATCATTTTCTTTTACTGAGCTGGTTTTCTAAGTGGTTTAATTGCCATTCCCATATTTTAGTTGTCCTTGTGGATCAGTGAGAAGATGTTAACAGCACAGGACATGTCCTATGATGAAGCACGCAACCTGCACAGCAAATGGCTCAAGCACCAGGCCTTCATGGCAGAACTGCAGTCCAACAAAGAGTGGCTGGAGAAAATTCAGAAGGTATGACCGTTTTACTCACTCTGTGTTTGTGTGTGTATACCAAGGAAAGTCATGCTGTAGATATTGATATATTTTCTTTTTTTTTTTTTTAATCAAGGCTGGAACGGCCCTGGTGGCCGAGAAGCCGGAGACTGAGGCGGTGGTAAAGGAGAAACTGGAGTCCCTGAAGAAGATGTGGGATGAGCTGGAGTCGACGACCCAGACCAAAGCCCAGTGCCTGTTTGACGCCAACAAAGCTGAGCTGTTCACTCAGAGCTGCGCAGACCTGGATAAGTGGCTCTCTGGTCTGGAGGGACAGATACAGTCAGATGACTTCGGCAAAGACCTGACCAGCGTCAACATCTTGTTGAAGAAGCAGCAGGTACTTTATCATCCACAGCTTCAAAGGATGTTTGGCTCTAGAAAAACATAGCAAACTGGCGTAGTGGTTAATGGTTCTACTGTAGATTTCCAAAAGGGTTTTAGATAAAAAATCTTTCTATATAGAAGCCTTAAAGTTGCTGCACGGTGGTGTAGCGGTTAGGGTCCGGGTTCGATTTCCACCGCGGGTCTGCGTGCATGGAGTTTGCATGTTCTCCCCGTGCTTTGGTGGGTTTTCTCCGGGTATTCGGTTTTCTCCCACAGTCCAAAGAGATGCAGATTAGGCTAATTGGTGGCCTCATATGCTCATTCACACACTACGGCCAATGTTCCCTGGAATGGATTGGCACCCCATGCTTAGGTGTACACCACCTCGTGCCCCAAGTCTCCTGGGATAGGATCACCCGATAAGATATTTTTATGATACTTAGGTGCTGATTCAATTTGTAATCCGATTCTTTCTCTCTCTCTCTCTCTCTCTCTCTCTCTCTCTCTCTCTTCCAAACAATTTAGAGTGCGCCACCTGTAGGATCATAGAGGAACTGCAACATTATACCTGCAAACATGTATCAATTTAAAAAATAGATATTTCTTTAGAAGAAAAAAAGTAATTCTGTAAGGGTATTACTTATTATGGGGAACGTTTTTCAGTTCCGGATTCGTAATTAATTATTCGTAATTCTAATATTTTGGAGTAATTGTGACTTCTCCCTCCTAGATTGCTGCTATGTGGCATTGAATACGTTATTGTCAACTAAGTGAAACCAATATTACAGTCAGCTGTATGTTATATAAGCCTGTTTTCTTTACAGATATGAAATGCAGTACATGGGTCTGCTTTATATTTCAACTTCCATCTGCTCAGTTATTATTTTTGGTTTCAATCAAAATACATATAAAATGAAAAATTATACCGTGGCATACTGTGACAGGGACAGGTTGTTACTGTTCACTTCCACTCAGCTATTTTAAACCCTGTGAGCAGTGCATGGCAGCTGCAATCCAGACGCATTTTGAAGTTGGCATTAAACATGGCAGGTAAACTCCTGGGATGCTATCAGCCTAAAAACTATCCCAGACACTGCGGTAGGCAAAGCAAAGGACAGACATTGAACAATAAGCAGGTTTCTGTTGACAAGTTTTTAAAATGACTTGTCAACTTAGATGAAAAATAATAATAATAATAACCATGCAATGACTTGATGTTGAAGCAAAGAACTAGTGTGAATGTCTTTTTGTTTATGTAGTTTATTTTATTTGTCATGAACAAGCCATGCACAGTATGCTTAGCAGTGAAATGCTTAAGTGGAGAGTATACTGTATAGCATCTATGATCTTTAAGTGATCATATACACCGATCAGTCGTGACATCAAGACCACCGGCAACTAACATTGATCACCCACTGGTCACGGGATCACATACGGGTCTCACAGAAAAGCCAGTGCAGGACAAGTTGCCAACAAATACTTAATGCTGGCGACAGCAGAAAGGCCAGTGCACCATAGCGCAGCACACACAGGGTCCAGCAAGCAACGAGTCTAGGATCCACGTGCTGATGCCAGACGCCACAGCATACACCACCAGAGCAGTGTCTTTCATTGGTCTTAATTGTCATTTAGATTTAACATGAAAAAACAATAACTTGAAACAGTGTATTATTCTAAAATGCAAAGTTGTTAAGATATTGCAAAATGAATTAGACATGGTTACGGACACTAGAAGGATTTTTTCCCAAAAAAATCTGTAGATGGTTACACCAATTTTAGCATCAATATTCATAAAGAAAAATTAATAACGTGCCTTTTAAATTATTATAGTTTGAAGCGAGACAGTATACAGTAACTGCTGAAAAGTGGCCATGTTTGGGGCAAGTTATCAAGTTGAACTTTTTAGGGGAGGAAGATTGATCACTTCCATGTTGCATAAACTTTAGAAGTAGCTGCTTTGGCATGCACATTTTATGTATTATATGTATATCATAGAAAAAATAAAAATAAAAAGAGCAACCATACTGTTTCGGCCGAAACGTTTTGCAGAAGCATGGAGTAGTTTTTGGCAGTTGGTGCAGTACCACAACCTGCTAGAGTGGAGTGTTGAACAGAAGATTGGCAGGATTGTGGTGTCGTATAAGACATGGCATTTAAACCATCAACTACACAACTTACACATCATTTTGAATCCTTATCAATATGTTCATTATTTTTAACACTTAAAAAAACGTAAGTAAGACAAATCAGTGCTCTTGAATGGAATTGGAAATCACAATGCCCAAAAATCAGATTGACAGTTTACACAGGTCTGCTCACACGTGTTCATACATGTCGTTTTTTTTGTTTGTTTGTTTGTTTTTCCTCCCCAACACCTTATGATTCTATTTATTAGCATTATTGGTTTATTTTATATACAGGAACAATTCTGCATGGAATTCCTGCCCTAGGCTTTTATGAGAGCCATTAGAGAAATAGATGAGAAGTAGAAGTCTCACTGTGGCTCATTCATAGCTGGCGCTTGAGCATCACTAAACAGTTCACACTAGCGGTTGCATAATCGCACCCTCCCCCTCGGCTCACGCTTATGCAACCTCTTTTTTCAGCTCCGTGATGTTGTACTGTAGTCTCCGGCACATGCGAGTGTATGTATGCGTGTGGGTGGGTGTGCGTGCTTGCGCTCCATACATGGATGCTTGATAGAAGCAGTGTTCAAGGAGAATGCAGAGAGTATTTTGTGAATATGTGTAAGTCTGTCTATGGTATTAATGCAATCTGGTACAGAATTGAATGGGACAGATGATCTTGGCATTGTGGAAATTAGAGCAGAACGCTTCAGAGAGAAAGAGAGAGAGAGAGAAGGAAGAAGCATGCGTTACTCGGTGTGTGAGATATGTGGAGACGTTGCTCCAGATTTTCACTCTATTGCGTTCTTTTTCCAGATGCTAGAGAGCCAGGTGGAAGTCAGGCAGAAGGAGGTGGAGGAGCTGCGAGCGCAGGCCCAAGCTCTCAGCCAAGAGGGCAAGGGGTCGGACGAGGTGGACGGCCTGCGCTGCGGCGTGGAGAAAAAGTTCCACGAACTGCAGGACCCTCTGAAGAAGCGCCGGAGCAATCTGATGGCCTCTCGTGAGATTCACCAGTTCAACCGTGATGTGGAGGATGAGATTGTGAGTTCTCAGCTACGTGTTGTTTCCAGCAGCAGTGCTAATTTTTATGAAAACGGGTCAGCAAATGTATGGTATTGGATTGGCGATGAATGAATGTCACTCAACCCAAACCAGACCTCATGCAAGAGCAAAACGAAGCAATCAAGCAATCATTCTGCCCCCTGGGCAACCAAACACTGCCCCCTAGTGGATATGCTTGCATTGTTTAATTAGTGTACCATTATGGCCGTATACTATAGAACTTCTTTATTTATTAATCCACACCAACTGCTTGATCACCTGGATTAAAGTAGGCAGCTTATATTTTGGGAATATGATAGAATTCTATATATATATATATATATATATATATATATATATATATATATATATTTCATAAAACAAAAAATAAAACACTAGTCGGAGGTTAAGGAGTTTTCACATCCCGAATTCATAGATCATCCTGGTAAAGCTGGTGTTTCTACCTTTTTTGCCCTGTGATAGGGTCAATTAATCATCATCATCATCATCATCATCATCATAATGATAATAGTGAAGGCCAATCATTAATTCTTGTTCAATGTTGCTTGTTTTTTTGTTATTCCTAAGCTCTGGGTTGAGGAGCGAATGCCCATGGCTACATCTACAGAACATGGCAATAATTTACAAACTGTTCAGCTGCTCATTAAGAAAAACCAGGTGAGTACTGAAAGACTGAAATGTTAAAGCACAGGACAAAATGTTAGTCTTATAGCCTTTTACTATAGGACATACTGACCAAAGAGTGGTTTATCACATCATTTCTCTGACTAATCCCATAAGTGGTGGCACGGTAGGCTTAGTGGTTAGCACCTCCAGGGTCCGGGTTCGATTCCCGCCTCTGTGTGCATGTTTTTGCAGTGCTTGGTGGGTTTCCTCCGGGTACTCCGGTTTCCTCCCACAGTCCGATGACCTGCAGATTAGGCTAATTGGCGTACCCAAATTGCCCGTAGTGTGCGAGTGTGTGCTCTGCGCTGCATTGGCACCCTGTCCAGCCTCACGTCTGGGATAGACTCCAGACCCCCCACAACTCTGTATTCAGGATAAAGCGGTATAGATGATGAGTGAGTGAGTGAGACGATAATCTCTATAAAGTGTATTGATGCCTTATTAGTAACATTATTGTATATTTCAGTACATAATTATATTGCATTGTAGCACTCCTCTCTACCTGTATCGATCTATATATCGATGTAGACCCTGCAAAAGGAGATCCAGGGTCACCAGCCACGGTATGATGACATCTTCGAGAGGAGCGCGCACATCTTGAAGGACGACAGTCCGGTCAGCGCGACGATTCGTCAGCGGTTAGACGATTTCAAGAGGCTCTGGAGCTTGATCCAGGAGGAAGTGGAAAAACGCCACAGTCGCCTGGAGGAAGCACACAAAGCCCAGCAATACTACTTCGATGCGGCAGAGGCTGAGGCCTGGATGAGCGAGCAGGAGCTGTACATGATGTCAGAAGAGAAGGCAAAGGTAACGGAAACGTAACATTTTCACCACTTCCAGCCTGTATTACATCCCTATTCAGATCAGATCAGATTCTGAAGATGACAAAATCAATATTCTTAATAGTCAAACATGATAGCTTCTTTCAGATGTCTTTTACTGCCATAAACAAAGTCACTTGTGAAGGATTGTGTCAGAACAGGACTCGCGACTGATGTATTCTAAGCAAAGGAAATATACTTAAATATTATTATATATGTAATAAATACAGGCATTTCTTGTTGCCCATAATTAAAGTTACCAGTGCACCCCCTATAGTCCATTGTTAAGAATTGCAAGACGTTTTAAATGGAATGCAAATTTTCATCCTTAGGTTTTTTTCACTGTTACTTTCTGTCTGTATTTCATGCTTGTTCTGTGGCTCTGTGCAGGATGAGCAGAGCTCTGTGGCTATGCTGAAGAAACACCAGATCCTGGAGCAGGCAGTGGAGGACTACGCTGAGACCGTGCACCAACTTTCTAAAACCAGCAGGGCCTTAGTGGCTGCTGGACATCCGGAGAGGTGAGGAGTTGTGGAAAAAGAGTACAGAATTTGCTTTAGTCTAGTGCTACACTCAATGTCACGAGAGACATTGATCTGTATTCACTGGTCTAACTAACCCATTTATTCCAAATATGTTAACATGATTTTTTTCATATTATTATTATTTTTAAAAATGTAATTATTCATCAGCGAGAGAATCAGCATGCGACAGTCGCAAGTGGACAAGCTGTATGCCGGTCTGAAAGACCTGTCTGAAGAAAGGCGTGGGAAGCTCGACGAGCGATCCTGCCTGTTCCAGCTGAACCGTGAGGTGGATGATTTGGAGCAGTGGATTGCAGAGAGAGAAGTGGTGGCGGGTTCTCACGAGCTCGGCCAGGACTACGAGCATGTCACTGTAAGATCTTTACCTATATCCTAGTACATGGCTGTGGTTTCTGCCATAGGCTCTGTAGAGATGGGAATCAGCAGTCACCACCTGATCTCAGCTGCGGATTCGATTCGTATCTAAAATATGTAAATATAAATATCACGATTTTATAATTCGATATTATGTTTTAGTTTTTTTCAGATTTGTTTGTCAGTTTTAAGACCAAGTTCCAAAAAAAAAAACGTAAAAAGTTTTATACTTTAGCTTTATTTAAGTAAATTAAATGTAATTAATTGTAATTAATTAAAAGTAGCCGATTCCTTATAGGGATAATTTTCTCGCAAAGAGTTTAACATTTAACTTCAAATTTAATTAAGCAAAAAGCTACGCAAACATCTCAGTCATGCGCCATAAGTATCATTTCTAAACAAATTTAGCAAATAACTCATTCCTACCACATGGGATCCCAGTGTATGAATAGTTCATAGTGCGCCACCTGTAGGATTATAAAGAAACGGCAATGTTTTATCGACTTGGACACCTTGAGCACGTGTTGAGCAGTTGGGAACACGCGGCCGTGTGCAGTGTTAACGCACTGCTTCTAATGTGCGTATTTCGAGGTTAATTAGCGCTCGTGGTTTTTTGTGACTTTTTTTGGTAATCAAACACCATAATATGTGTTTTTATTGCACCAGTTAGAAGCTTATGTGCTTGATACAGAATGGGTTACTTCCAACGTAATCGGTTGTAGCTGAAAATCAGGTTACTGGCTGATCGACCGTTGCATCTCTATGATAAATGTAATAAATCATTTAAAATGGATTTTGCAGTCAAACATGAATCGGCTCACAAATCATAGCGGAGCCATTTTCCCCCCGTTTCTACTGTTCAGTGCTCTAAATTGAATCTTACAGAGGTTGTGTCAAATCCCTATAGTGTTATTCATCATATCATTTACAGTATAAAACCAAACCAAGTAGCATCTTATGTGCATTGGTAATAAATAAGGCCTTAGGAAAGATAAGACCATAAAACTAGTTAGATTTAAAAATAGAGCATTTAGAAATGTTGTTTAAACTGGCATTGAGTAGAATTGGATCACTAGTTGTTAAAGTGGGAATGACAGACATTTGAATAATCTGTCCTTGATGTGTACAGTGCTGATGTTTTTCAGCGTTGCTCTTAAGGAACGCACTGGTTCGTTTTGTACGAGTGTGCATTTTTCTTTTTGGATTGATGTTGATGTCTCATTTTTGGCGTATTTGGGTTTTGCACTTTGGAACCACTGTAAATTATCCCTAACAGATGCAAGAAAATAAACACAGCTTGGTGTCACATCTTCACTTAATGATCTCCACTCTGCTTTTTATTGATATATATATATATATATATATATATATATATATATATATACAGATGCTACAGGAGCGTTTCCGAGAGTTTGCCCGCGACACAGGAAACATCGGCCAAGAGCGTGCAGACGCGGTCAACAAAATGGCAGACGAACTCATCAACTCGGGTCACGCGGACGCCGCCACCATCGCCGAGTGGAAGGATGGGCTCAACGAGGCTTGGGCCGACCTGCTGGAGTTGATCGACACTCGCACGCAGATCCTAGCTGCCTCCTTTGAGCTACACAAGTTCTACCATGATGCCAAGGAGGTGCTCGGGCGCATCTTGGACAAACACAAGAAGCTCCCAGAAGAGCTGGGTAGAGACCAGAACACCGTAGAGGCGCTGCAGAGAATGCACACCACCTTTGAACATGACATACAGGCTTTGGGAACACAGGTGGGCTTCCTCAACCAAGCGGCTTGAAATATTTTTTTTTATAAATCGGGTTGCATTTAGAAGTTTAGTGAAAAATAAAGGTTCAAGTGATTTGCTTTACATGACGCAGGTTAAGCAGCTTCAGGAGGATGCGGCACGTTTGCAGTCGGCCTATGCCGGAGATAAGGCTGAAGATATCCAGAGGCGTGAGGCGGAGGTGCTGGAGGCCTGGCGTGCTCTGCTGGAAGCGTGCGAGGGGCGCCGCGTGCGTCTTGTCGACACCAATGACAAGTTCCGATTCTTTAGCATGGTGCGTGACCTTATGCTTTGGATGGAGGATGTCATCCGGCTTATCGATGCACAGGAGAAACCAAGGTATATTGTGTGATTCATGCAATGGGCTGCTCATGCATTAAATACACCAATCAGCCATGACGTTATGAGAACTTGCTTAATTTTTGCCACCAAAACAGCGATGCGCTATGTTTTCTGAGCAGCATTACCTTCTTCAGCAAGTTCAGATACAGTAGCTCTTCTGTTGATCGGCCTGTCCTTCCTTGGTGCACCAGTGAGCTTTGGCCACCCATGACCCTGTCTCCAGTTCACCATCCAAGGTTTTTCATCCTTGGAATCATTTTGGTACGGTATGTCCTAACCATTGCAGATCAGGAATATCATGCAAGAGCTCCAGTTTGGGGGCTGCTCTGACCCAGTCGTCTAGCCATCACAATCTGGCCCTTGTCACAGTTACAATGTCTCATTACAATGACACCTGGATGTGAACTGATGTGAACAAATTAACCTTTTTGGTGTAGTCCGATCCTTTAGAAGAACTACTGTACAGAAACTCAGATTGTTGAAAAGGTTAATGCTGGTTCTGGTTGAAAGGTGTCAGGACACACGGTGCATCACTTTGCCCAGTTATTAGACAGGGGGTAATGATGTAATGGCTTGATGTTGGATTTTGATACCAATTAAAGGTATGCAAGTAACAGAATAAAGACCGTAAGGATGGACTGCAAGATAAAATCGATCAGATCCTATCCTAGTGGTTTTCAGATATTTGGGTTTAACAACCCATCATGGGCCTTAGAGGTCCTTTAAAATGTATGCTCTATCGGAAATATCCCTCAGGTAGTACATTTTTTATCTAAAGATATAAATATATAGCAGCTAATATTGAGCCACGTGCTGTAAGAGAACCGCAACAAGTCCAAATTTAACATACTGTTATTGTTATTAACATTTATTATTTTAATTGTAAGACCTCATAATTGAATTAGAAAATGCATTTGTTTGTTTAGGGACGTTTCATCCGTGGAACTTTTGATGAACAATCACCAAGGCATCAAGGCTGAGATTGATGCTCGCAATGACAGCTTCACGACCTGTGTCGAGTTAGGAAAAACTCTACTTTCACGAAAACACTACGCTTCTGAAGAGGTGAGAATAACCTTCCTGAGAATAACCTGTAATTCTGTACATCTCTACTCCTTACCTGCTGTCTGTGTATCGTCAGTTATTGCATAGATGGTGGCAGCATGTTGTTTGTGTGGACGTAGAATTTGTCTTTATGGGACAAAAAAGGAATTATGAATTGACAGTGAGGTGGCACAGTGGTGTAGTGGTTAGCACTGTCGCCTTGCACCTCCAGGGTCCGGGTTCGATTCCCGGCCAAGCTCGATTCCCGTCTCTGTGTGCATGGAGTTTGCATGTTCTAAAAATGATTAAATGTCAGATTTAAGGAAACGTTCGCTCGAGGGAGCATGTGATTGCTTCGGAATTCCCAGGGTTTTCTCCAGAAGCACATGCATTACAGGTGCTGCAGTTTAGATGTTAATATAGTGCTTGGTGGGTTTCCTCCGGGTACTCCGGTTTCCTCCCACAGTCCAAAGACATGCAGATTAGGCTAATTGGTGTTCCCAAATTGCCCGTAGTGTGTGAGTGAGTGTGTGCCCTGCGATGGATTGGCACCCTGTCTAGGGTGTACCCTGCCTTGTGCCCTAGGTCCCCCGTGACCCTGAATACAGGATAAAGCGGTATAGATGATGAGTGAGTGAGTAATTGACAGCGTGTAGCATACTTGTGTTAATATTTTGTTGTTGATAAAATGCAATTTAAGTAATGTAGCATCACCCCAATGTCTGACTAGCAATAGCTTTTTATTTACGATAAGCATCTTTAAGGGGTCTCCAGTTGCAGATGAATAACATCAAGGTAGAAAGTTACCTCAGTAAGGATGGTAAGCATGATGGGACGCTGGTCTCCCAGGAACTCCTTAATGGCCCAAATATGTGGGACTGGCTTGGGGTGAGGTCAGGATTGTACAGTGATGTGAAAATAAATCCAAGTTCCTATAATGTACAAGTGGTGTTGGTTGTGTCTAGAGTACCTACAGACAGATTTGTCTGTTGTTGGCGACAAGATATAAAGGATCAAGCATTCCACTCTCTGAACATCTGCAATGGACCCCTAGTCACAGATGTATGGCCGCCTTTAAAACATTTAAACGTTTTACCGCGGCCAAAAGTTTTTTTATTAAAGTTGTCACTTTTACACCTTCATTCAATAAGAAATTTCATCACAAGTCCTGGTTTGACTCGAACGGCCTTTGAAAATAAGTTAAAGAAACTAGTTTTAAATACAAATTGCTTAAAGACATTTTTTCTGTCCTCTTTTCAGATCAAAGAAAAGTTGCTCCAGCTGACAGACAAGAGAAAAGAAATGATTGACAAGTGGGAAGACAGATGGGAATGGCTGCGATTGGGTAAGCCTAATTAAATCTAAATTAAATGACTTTCCTCACGCTGTGGTAATCTGGCGATTTGACTGTATGTGATCTGTCATTAGTTCTGGAGGTGCACCAGTTCTCACGGGACGCAGGTGTGGCTGAGGCATGGCTGCTGGGCCAGGAGCCATACCTGTCCAGTCGAGAGGTGGGTCAGAGCGTTGACGAGGTGGAGAAGCTCATCAAGAGGCACGAGGCTTTCGAGAAGTCAGCCGCCACTTGGGAGGAGCGTTTTGCCGCCCTGGAGAGACTTACCACGGTGAGAGAATTGATAAAGAATTGATGATACTTTAAGATGAGACAGTTGTTTTCCAGTATATGAAGTAGATCTGTGCTTTCTTGCGTGCATGTGCTTGGGGTTTTAGATGGAATTACTGGAAGTGAGAAGACAGCAAGAGGAAGAGGAAAAGAAGAGACAAGCCCAACCTGTAGAAGCTTCGCCTACTGAGGCGGCAACGCCACAACAGAGGTTTGATTTATAAAGAGGTGGTTAAACCCAGGGGTGAAAGTGGTTTGAAATTCTTGCCGGTAACCAAAAGGTGACAAGAATAAATCATGGAAGTCGTGGACAGTCCTGTAAATCTCATTAGTGTCTCCGCTTTAGAATAGCCTCAGCTATGTAATTAACTGTCCCTGAGTGAGGAAAAACAAAAATCCAATTGGCCAATTGCAAAATAGCACTGCAATGGAAAGCTTGTGTGTTCCTTAGGGCACACAATCAAGAAGTAAGGGGGGGTAGAGAGGGATTTGGGATTCAGTCCAAAGCTAGGTAGCCCGTGCTAGTTAGCATTGTAGCTTGTATTAGACGTGAACAGAGTAGCGAGGTGAGACGTGAGATGAATCTGTCAGTGTTTTGGCAGACGCTCACATTAACTAGCAGTAATTAAGGCTCAAGACTTGTCTATGGTGATGTTATCAGGCGTGTCTTCTTGCTGAAAGTGCTCCTGTGACTGGTTTTGAATGTGAGTTTTGGCCATCATGAAGTTCTATACTTTCCGATACCTTCTCTTGGAGTTCGCATGTTCTCCCTGTGCTTGGTTGGTTTCTTCTAATTGGCATTCCCAAATTACCCGTAGTGTGTAAATGAGCGTGTGCAAGTGTGTGTCCTGTAATGGATTGTTGCTCCGTTCATGGTGTGCCCCACCAAACGCTCATGGGAAAGCCTCCAAGACTCTCAGGACTCTGTAAACAGGATAATGTGGTATAGATGATGAGAGAGTGAATGAGAAACAGACAGTCTTTAAACGTGCAGTGAATGTTCCAATATAAAACCGACTCTACCCCGCGGTGCTGCTGTGTTTCGATCCTGTCTTTTTCGCCACCGAGACATCAGGTCGCCTCACTACTGCAGCCAAGGTCTAGTCTTTGAATGACATGAAAAAGTGATCCGCTTTCTCTACTGATTCATTCGTGATCGTGACCCATTAACAGCTTATGCTAATAACCCCGGTCAGGTTTTTTTCCCCTGCGTAACTGCTCTCAGTGCTGTGCTTACAGAGACCCATTCCTACAGGTTTAAGTGAGACCATTTAGACATATGCATAGTAAAAGTACTGATTATTTCAGTATTCAGTATCTTTTCAGTATCGGTACCTTTAAGCGCAAATGTATAATATCTGCTTCCCATCACTGATCATGTTGTTATCCGTGACATTTATTAAGACAAAAATATTTGAATGTTTTTGTATTTAATGGATGATTATAAAAGTCTTTATTAATTCACTTCAATAAGAATGTAAGTATGAATGCAGATGGTCTTCATTAATAAAAATGTCTCTGTTTGTTTCCAGAGAGGGTGAGCAGGTATCTCAGAACGGACCACCACCAGAGCAGGACTCTCCTCGGGTTAGTTACCGTTCCCAAGCCTACCAAAGCTACTCGAGTTTTCACAGTCGCAGAGGCACCGCAGGAATGTGAACTTAACCTTCCATGGGAGAGCGGGGGGAAAAAACATCCAGTCCACCTTGTTTCTTATCCCACACCTTCCCAAATTCTCACTAGCATCATTCTTTATATCGAAATCCGCTACTTTGTGTGCTTTTAGAGGATATAGCATAGTCTGCTTTTAAATACGTTACATTGTTGCAGTTGGACCCCTATAGTCTATATAACCTCCTTCTAGCAGTGTATATGATTCCAGTATCATTGTTATGTTCAGTTTGTCTGTTGCATAAACTGTTTATAAGTTGAACAGCATGATTCCCATTGTGCTGCATTGAAGCCAAACAGTGCACCCAGGAGGTTTGCACAAAAAGGTGACAGTCCATGCAGTAAACAGATTGCATGCCTACATTCTTCCTATACCATGATAAATAAAGTGACAAGTCATGTACGTTATACAGATATAATATTGAGGCAGGAAAGCTGTGGGAACTCAAGTTGTCCATCTTATAAATGGTTTACTGGCTACCTGTGTCTTGGTCTCTAATGTATGATGTACTGTAGAAGATCTTTTTTCAGCAGTAACGTATTACTGCATTTAAATGCTTGATGGCCACAAGGGCTGTACAGTAGGTGCTGTGGCACTGCGGTACTGTAACAAGTTATTCCATTAACTTAGCCATTAGCCATGTATTGTACAGTACCAATTAGGCATAAGGCTAAACATGCACACATTGACAATGACATAGGCAAAGCTTTCACTTTTTGTATCGCTAGGAAAACATTTTAGCATTGTGAATTCTGCCCAAGATTAGAACTCTTTTAATACTTGAAATAATAAGTCAGATGATAACTTTTAAAATATGAAGCTTTACATCACCTAGTTTAGGATTCATCTTTAGTTATCTGAGAAAGTCGGTCAATTCCTTGAGATTCTTAAAGTTTAGCTTTTCGAACGTTCTAGATAGGTCTCTCCAAAGTTTACATCTGTTTTATCTTTTAATATACTGGTTAGCTTTGATTTAAATTATTATTTCTAGAAGCAAACTTTATGATGCACCACAAATCAGCACACAGCAAAAAAAAAAAAAAAAAGTTTTTTTAAATTTATTTTCTTTTATTTTAGATGTCTTATTGAATGTTCACTGAATATCCATGTCAGCATAGTTTGATGCATCATCTTCATTTTACCGTCAATAATTTAGCTTCTTTTAACCATAGACCTTTCCAACGTGCTTATAAAGGAGCATTCTTGTACCATAAAGGTACAACACGGAAGGCACACATGCTTTGCTGAGTACCAATAGCAAGGTCGTTTTAAAGTCATCTGTAATTAGAATGTCCCTCTTTGCAGGGAGGAAATCTACCCTTGATCAAAAACCTCAGGATGCTAATACTGAGACCTACTGTACTGTACCTTTGTGATATGGATGACGTGTATTGAATAGCATGAACTGCCGATTATTTATTAATTTATTTATCAAAGGTGCTGGTTTATTGAATTGGCCCCTACTCATCAGACTGCAGTGATGTAGGGTTTCTAAGGTGACTTACACGCTATATTTCACTTCAGCATCTCATTATTTACTTCACTGCTAAAGGCTTTGATCTTTAGTATACTTTAATGATGGGTTGTCAGCCCTGTCTAACAAGTTTATTGAATAAGAAGCAGCTACTAAGAATACATATAATAATGATCTGTCTCGGGACAAAAGGCGGCTGTAATAAGCTCCTCCAGATTCGGCAATTCATTATACTGATTCATTGTCTCTAAAAGCTCTTGCAGTGGTTCCAAGAATACCGCAAAGTGCTCTTCAGTGTAATTTAGGAAAGCCTTTCTTCTTTTCCCTATGCGTGTTGCTTTTCCAGTTGCAAAAGTGCATTAATTAAAGGCGATCTTCTTTTTAGAAAGCTTCGACATGACTTCACTCCACCCTCTGTCCACACTGTCAGAAGGAACGTACCTGTAGTACAGCCTATATACAAGCTGTGCGTCAACAAAATCTATATTGGAAATATCAAAAGGAGTAGATCGCTCCTCACAAGCTGAACTGACAATAGGATGGCATGACTTTGTACACTCCACATTCAGAAGGTGGGGGATTTTCTGTTGGTACTCAGCACGGAAACAAGCTCACAGTAGTGCACAAGTTCAAAAGATAGTCAGAATTGTTTCGTTTTTTTAAAGTAGCGATTCATGACCTATATTTATAAATCTCATTTATTTTTGATCCTTAATTATTTTTTAAATCTATTATCATGCATTAGAGTTTCACATTTGTCCCATTAAATTATACCTATTTAATATTATTTTACTAAATCAGTATATGTTTAAAAAATGTTTTCCCAAAAGTTTATCATTCATTTGAAATTTTCAACTTTTGATTGATTTTTAAGCTGACGCAGAATTATTATAGAAGCCAGGCTACCAGGTTAGGGAATGAAATGGCGGTGAATGTAAAGTTCAGAACAAAAACCAAAGTTTTTTTTTTTTTTTAACTAACTATTAAAACCATATTTTTTGTCAAACTAACAGTTGTTTCTAAAACCACCTTCTTTATTAACTAACTTTCCCCATCAAATAAACCCCACTGTGTAATACACAGTAACCCAGTCATGTTTTCTTCACCAGTTCTTTTGTTGCTCATGTGTTGTTGTTTTTTATGTTACATGCATGTTATTGTTATTATGTTAATAATTTTATGTTTGTTCTGTTTTTAATGTTGGTGTTTAACATTGTAATTCAAAGTCATTTTTTGGGATTGCTCATGGGTTGTCATTCATTTTTCCTATTAATACATCTTTCTTTTTTGGGGGGTATCATTTTTTTATATCATGTTTTGTTTTTTGTCAGTTTAAAAGGACCATAAATATAAATTAAACAGATTTTAGTATAAATGTAAGTAGAGCATTTAGAATTATTACATTAAATATTAATTAATTAATCAGATTTGAATTAATACGAATAGAAATAAAAAAAATCTAAAGTTTAAATTTGTTTAAATTGAATTATATGACTTAATGGGATATAAGATGATGGTATATATTGCTATTTTGTGGCAAAAGGTTTGACTTCAATGCCGCCTCCAAGTTTTTCACCACACATCCGTCAGTGTTCATTTATGAAAGACTTTGAAATGAGAATATTTAGAAAATTCAGGGAGTGCGTGTTCAAGTGCCTGGAATTGGTGATCCAGCCTCCGAAAGGCTCCGTATAAGAGCAGATGGGATTGTTGCTGTCCAGAAGAGCTCAGAATGGGGTAATAAACTGAAAGCTTGAGTGGGTGTGTTGCGATAATCTCTTTCAACTTTGCCAAAAATCACTTCCTCTGCCAATGAGATAAACAGTAACTCTTGTACTCAAGCAATTTCAGAAATTGTTTGTGGTTTTTATTCCATTTTATTTTCATTTTTGTGTGCGTTTCTGCTGGCTGTTTTTCTTCTGCCAACTGGCAATCATGCTTTGCCAGTTGGCGGACATGTGGTTTGCTATATTAACGTCCTAATCTGATTTTGCATGTTGCCTCCTTCTGATCTCTTGTTTATTTCTGGCTTTAATCAAATCTAGCTGACTTCATTTAATAAGCAGATAAAACGTAGCAAATCCTGTCGCTGTTATCATGAGATGACCAGATCGATTATTAAAAAAGAAAGAAGGCATAAATTTAAGCCAAACTTAATTGACTTAATTGTGTGCTGTATATTGGTAAATTCAGCTTTAACAACTGGAGGTTGCTGTAGCAGCATTAGTGTACGCTCAGTTGCACTTCTATCCAGCAATACAGATTATACCGTTACATCTATTGGCCTTGATGCATCTCTTGTAGATCTACAGTCACTGACTATGTTAGTTCCTTTTATTTTATCTGTTAATGGAAAGTACCGGATTTCGTTCAGGATTCGGGCTGCAACTGAGTGTAGATTCACAAGAACCAATGTTTCTGCACAGCCTCTGGCTCTGATGCATACTGCTTTGCTGAATAGACTGGCAGTGCGTGTAAGCATGGCGTGATGTACTTTCAACCGATGAGCAATATCTAACTTTCTCTCTCGTACACTAGGAGGACACAGGAGGAAGTGATGTAGTTAATGGAATGGCAGAGAGCAGTCCAGGCTCCTCCCCAACAGGAAGCCGTAAGGGAAAAGTGGGCCAGGCTGCTACACTACCCACCAAGTCCCAAGACACGGCTGCGGCGCAGATCGAGGGCTTCCTGAACCGCAAGCACGAATGGGAGGGCCATAACAAGAAAGCATCCAATAGGTATATTACATTACACATGCTGAGAGGTATATAAAGATAGATAACTATTATTAAATATTGCAAGGCACAGGCAATAGTATTCCTGGAGTTATTACCATTCAGGTCTGGCATTTAGCAAGCACTCATTGATGAGGTCACATATCGGTGCCCTTCATGAACGATTGGACTATTCAATATCAATTAATGTACTCTTACTGTCTACTTTTATTATTAACACCTGTACACCTGCACATCCATGCAAGAATCTGACCAGATAATCATATCTCAGCAGTGATAAAATAAGGGATCTCACCCAATACTCACCAAAACTGGACGGTTGATCACTGAAAATGGCACTAGAATTTTTTTTTTTTTCAACAATCCAGTTTTGGTGGGTCTGTGCTTACAATAGCTTCAAATTCTTGTTCTTATCTTACGAGAGGACCCTCAGACAGGTCTTCTGCTGTTGTAGCCCATCTACCTCAAGGTCAGTGTTTTATGAAATGCTTTTCTGCTTACCACAATGGTTGAGTGAATATGTTACTATAGTGGCATCCAAAGATTTGGGCACCCTAGTCAAACTTTCTACTACTGTGAAAAGTGAGTAGAAGATGAAGTGATCTCCAAAGGGCATGGGTTTAAAGACTAAACATACTTTTAAACTTTTTAAATTTTTATACAAATCGAAATGGGGGATAAAGGGATGCCAGATGCCAAATGTAGGGTGTTCCTGATAAATTGGTCAGTATTATGTCAGCTTTATGTGAAATTATACATGTTTTCAAGTTTTCTTGTGTACTGTAGTGTATCCTGAGGTCTCCCCTGGAGAGAATAGTACCACTAAGCCTCCATGTCTTGCAGTTTATATTGAGGCTATTACTTCCTTTCTTCCTTCCTTTCTTTATCTGATCACAACAAACCAATTCAATTGCATTTGGACTGTATACAGAAAAATGTATTTGTTTCCATTAATTTAAAATGTTCAGATGCGCCAAGTAGGAAGTTTGCGGCATGGTGGTGCAATGAGCAGCGTCGGCACTTCAGAGTGTCGGGATCCCTAACTGAGCTCATGTGTTTCACTGCATGTTCTACTTAATTCAGTGTTTCTATCCTCCTGGTTCTCGAATTTCTTGCCACTTGCATGGTATGTGCATTGTGTCTACAATGGACGGGGTAAGTCCCCACCAGTGTTTCAGCTAATCTTCAGATCCATCAGAGCCATTCCTGATCAGGAAAAAATGGTTGCTGGAATAATGCTGCTCCAATTTTTGCAGGCTCTCGTTCATTCTGGAGTTTAGTTTAAAAACACCATGAATTTAATATGAATGTATTCGCATGATACAGTTTTCTGCAATTCCCTTTTTATTTACTGTTTGTTGCAGATCTTGGCACAATGTCTACTGTGTGATAAATAACCAAGAGATGGGCTTTTACAAAGACAGCAAAAGTGCTAGTCAAGGAATCCCGTACCATGGCGAAGTTCCTATTAGTCTGAAGGAATCTACCTGTGAGGTTGCCCTTGACTACAAGAAGAAGAAACATGTTTTCAAACTTAAGTGAGACATTTCAGACTTTGCTTTCTATTGAAAGTTATTATTAGAGAAGTTTATAGAACTTTCTAACTTTCCCTTTGCTTGTTTAACTTTCAGAATTTCGAATGGTAATGAGTATCTCTTCCAAGCCAAAGATGATGTAAGTTTCTTTGTTTGTTTGCTTGGTTTGCTACCATAGCTATGGAAATGATAACATTTCTATGGGGGGGGGGGTGTATATTATGCACCAATCAGCCTTAACATTAACACAGTAACATTGATTATCAATTATATACCAGTAAACTGGTAACAAGATCATGGGCACCCATGGCTCACTTATTCGCCAAAAGCCAGCATGTCCGGTCCAATCGGCAGAAAAAAACTGTGCTGTTCTTGATTAAAAGGCACCAGAATACCTAGTGCACCCATATACCAACATACCCCTAGAGGCCCTGCATAGCCACTCTTCAAGGGGCCATAGCCCCCCAAGGGTAACTGGGTCAGTGGTAGCTCAATGGTTAAGGTGTTGGACTGCTGATCAGAAGGTTCCAAGTTGCCACTGTTGGGCCCTTAAGTATGACCATTAACCCTCAACTCACTTTGTAAGTAAGTCACTTTGGATAGGAGTGTCTGCCAAATGTAAATGTAACCCCTACTTGGATTTAATTTTAATGGTTTTTATTGTTAAGGCTGATCGATGTATACACACTGTTATTTACACAATATTTTATCAATAATCCCAATTCGTTTAATAAAATGTATTATAAACAGAAATCCAATTTAGGCAACAGATACTTCCTATCTATTAAGCCATTAAACAGATACATATAATGGTATTGTGTCAAACCTCTGGTAGTACCAATACATGAGTGTATTAAATAAGCTAATCTTCCAATACCAGTAGTTTTGACACACAAAGGCATATGCTGTATTTGGTATCTTGTTCTCTCTCTAATCCCTCAGGAGGAGATGAACTCATGGATCCAGGCGATCTCATGCAAGACACCCTCCGAGATCAGCAGCCATAGCACTCCTGCCTCTGGACGCACCCAAACCCTGCCCACCTCTGTAAGCTTGGGTGCCGAGTCCAGCCCAGGCAAGCGGGAGAAAGACCAAGCGAAGCGCTTCAGCCTCTTCAAGAAGAAATAGATCTTTTCCCTATCAGTTTCCTTTTGTTTGTTTGTTTTCCTTTTTGTTCTCTTCCTGAAGCAGAACACCATGCAAAAGCTCAGAGACAAAAGTCCACACTTTTTGAGTGCCTGAGACTCCTCTGAGTAGGCTCTTTTTTCATTTCTGGTTTAAAAGGAAGGAGCTGGAGAATGTTTTAGGGTTCTTAGGGTATGAGGTGCTTTGAGCAGTCATTTGTAAATCATTCCTAAGTCTCAGAGACAATTTATTATAATTAATAAGCTTTCTTTCCCACTTGTCATCTATTCTTTCTTTGTACTTGCTTTCGTTTAGTAGTATATCTGCTTTAGTGCAATTAAGTCTCGCTAGTTTTTATCTTCTCACTCTTGTTTTGTAAGTTCGTGACGTTTGTAGGATCTGCCCTCAGTTTTGTGAGGCGTTTACCGATGGAGGGCAGTGGTGCTTTAGACTCTGTTGAGTTGTTAACCTGCTGGTGAATAATTTACATTACTAATAAAAACCATTAGCCATGATAAGTTTCCTTAAAGGGCAGTCTCTGTATTTAAGAGCTTAGTACGTATGAAGCAAATGCGTCTCAATGCAAACCCACACAATAGTGGCTAATATTTGCTTTTGCCGAAATGTTTGATATGTTGATGATATGTGGATGGTTGGAATGTTGGTTACTTATGAAGGAATACTTTTATCAAGGATAAAAAACATTTTTGTAAAAAAAAAAAATAGTTTTTTCTTCTTGTACTTGAGTTGCAATATATTGTATGTTTAAAGATTATTTAGAGTAAAATATAAAAATAGATGTAACTCTTAAAAGGTGTAATTTGTTAAGTATAGAAATGGATTGTGTTATTTCTTAGGCGGGAGAAATCATATGACTGAAAATAAAAAAAAATTAAAAAAACAGCTGCTTGCTTGTTGGCTATAGCACCATGTGTTCTCATTTCGCTACCTTCTCTGGCTACCTGGTAAATAGTGCGCAATCTGTCAGTGTAACTATTGTAACAATACCTTTTCATCATTATCGCACAATCAGAATATTGCCATATTGCCTCTGGGGCTTGTCGGTTCTTATGTAAAACATGGACCCAGACATCAAGTGGATGGATATGCACCTGTAGCCTTTCAGCCTATCTGTTATAAATATGTGCAAAGTCATTAAAGTGCTTTTGAAATTAAAACCTTTGCTGTCGTATTTTTTTTTCCACCAACAATGCATTGTTTCATTCTTGTTTCTGTGCTTGGTAGAATCTTGGAAAATCAAGAGCATTAGCCAAACATGGTTGTGTCCATTGACTACACCATGATTTGTGCAATTGTCAGGTGGTGTTTCCAGACAATTCTCTGTGGTGATCTTCATATGTCCCAATTACTGTATATTACGTTTAGTATTACAACCTTAAAAGTAACCTTTATCCAGCGTGACTTATTAGTGCCTCAAAATCCTCATCAGTGGTCTGTTGGGTATAAATCTTTTGGCAGAACTAAGGAGGAATTACAAGGTACATTAGAGTTTAGGTCTGAGAAGGTTAAGTTAAGTGGGTGATGTTCAGTTTTTGCCAAGACAGGTATTGGAACTGTATTTTGTATGTGTTGATGACAAACAAGAGTAGGCCTGCCAGGGGCCTACTCAGTGATTTAGTCTCAAAATGACTAAAGCCTAAAAAAGCCCCCAAATATCCTCTGAAAATGAACAAGTCATTCTGATGAGAAACAGGTTAGTAATGTACACCATAAAGGATAGCTGGTTGTCCGAAATTATGCCAGGGTTGTACAGTATGCAGTGACAAATGATGTGATGCAAGAGTTGTCCAAGGGGGTGTCCAAAGATTTGAATGCATAACTAGTGCTATAAATCAGTGCATTCTTGCTGTAATTGAGTTGGTAAACCACTATCCATGATAAGAATTTCTGAGGTAGGGAAGGAGAGGAAAGTTGAGTGTCATCAGCATACAGTAGCAGTGGTGTGAAAACACCTTTAATGATATGCTGATCAGCCATAACATTCACCCACCACCAAATCAATTGAATAACTGTCAATTATATACCAGTAATCTGGCAACAGGGTCATGTGCACCAATCTATGGCCACAGAGGTCAAAGGCCATCCTGCCCATCCTAATCTAACAGTAAAGCCAATGCAGCACAAACTGCATAAAAAGTCAACGCAGGCCACAACAGTAAGGTATCAGAAATCCAGGGCATCACAGCCTGCCGCACATTGGGCTTAGCAGGTAAAGAGTTCAATGTTGTCGATCCGGCCTCCACATTTTCCAGATCCCAATCTAACTGATTATCCTTTGGATGCGCTGAACATTCCGTACAATCCCTGTACTGGGGTTCCCATCCCCACTGCACCCAAAGGAAACACCTCTAAAGTCCTGGTGCCAACACCACAGCACACCCTCCAGAGGTCCCATAAAGCCATGCCCCAACCAGAAGTGGTAGAAGAGGAAAATGTTGTTGGTTTTAATGTTAATCGTTTTAATGTTATGGCTGATCAGTGTATAACCTCATTGAGAAGGCGGCCATCAAGAAAGCAGGAGGGCGCATCATTTTGGGCAGCAGTGGAAACCCTGCATGGAGGAGGTAAATTTTGTCCATGCCGCCTAATACAACCATACCACTCTGTAATCAGACACCCCAACAGATCTTGGGCTGGGCGCTCTTTGGTGTGTCCAGGGATCATGGTATGAGCTGGGCACTCGTTGATATGTGCAGGGATAAATGTATAGCCATCTGGTCCAATCCTACAGAAAAACTACCTTTGGCAAAATTGATGGAAAAGGAAATGTTAAATGATATAAAGTCTATAGAAGACACAATGCATCACAGATTGCTGCTTATGGAGCTACATAGCTGCAGACCCCTTGGAGTGCTGCCCATGCTGATTTCTGATCACTGCTGAAAGTACCTACAATGAGCATGTGGGCTTCAGAACTGGATGGTAGAGCAGTGGAAGACGGTGGCCTGCTCTCAGGAATCCATTTTTCTTTTACTTGACTTGGACAGCTGGGTGCCTGTACAATACATCAGTTAGGAAGCATGATACTCTGGGCAATGTTCGTATAGGAAGCTTTGGGTCTTGGAATTCATGTACGGGTTATTTTGATTGTGTCACTCTGATTTTTAACCAAACATCAAAAATTTTAATATGGAAAGAGGAATGTTATACTGTAGAGGCATATGACTAACATGTACACATGTCACATGAGTATACAATACTACTCTTTTGCATTCTGCTCAAGATGTAGTTCTATTTCCTTATCGTATGCATTCTTACTGCATAGAGGTTTATAGTGGTTTATAGATCTCTAAGCATATAAGATTTTTTTCTGTGAAGACACACCCGCTTAATTCAAATGAAAGCATACTTCTGTGAACTGTATTGCTTTTCTAAGTGTTGAACAGTTTTATTGCTTTACATAACTGCTCCAACAAACCTTTTTAACTGGATATTGTGAAATGGATTGTGTCTCTACTAATTCTTAAAAGCTATAAAGAGTTCATAGAACTATATTTTTGCATACGTGATCGTGTTCAATGAAACATCCCATGTTCAGAGAACTATAAACTTGTATTAATCAGCAAGCTCCCAGTAAGAATGTGAGTGAGAATGATGATGACGGAGCTTGTAAGTTGTGGGTGATTTAACTGTGTATGTAGTACTGACTTTGTTTAAAGTGAGCCATGCTACATGGTTGGTACATAGTGTGTAAAAAAATAATGTGTGAAAAAAGACATGTACATGACATACACATACGTGAAAAAATATTAATCACATGCAAGAAATTGCACTCATGAAAGGCATCCATAAATATTTTTATTAGAAAACTAAAAAAAATCCAAATCCACATATTATTTTCAGACCAAGCTCCACAAAAGAAATTAACTTTTTTTTTTAAATATATTTCTTAAAATAGATTTTATATATATATATATATATATATATATATATATATATATATATATATATATATATATATACTGAATAAACTAGATAAATTAGATACATGTTTATTTCTTCCACAGGGAAGAAATAAACATGTATCTAATACATATTAAAAAACAAACCCACCACTGTCTCATATATTTTTGTGGACCTGCGGCACAGCATGGTCTACAGAAAACATTCTGCGTTTTCATCACTGCTATGAATTTCTGAGAATTTTTTCATTAGTGTACTTTTCAACTGTAAAGTCTTATGAAATCTTTTGTAGACACAAAACACACAAGTTATAAGTACTCACACTCATCACTGCCTTAACTGCACTTGCAAAAGGAAATAGTCAATAAAAGTTTAAACATATAATGTTACGGTACCAAGAAAACTCCCATATAATGCATAATCTCAGCATTTTCAAGTGCTTAAAATATTTGAATCAGCTACTATCTATGTTAATACAAAGCATGCTAAACATGAGCCCAGTGCTGTACCATATACACCGAATATCCATAACATTAAACCTCCTGAGATGTTAAGAGAATAACATTCAATATCCTGTTAAAAGTAAACAGACAGTTGACAATGGCTCCTTTAATTTCCAGGGTGCCCTCATGTCTGAGGAACCTTTTGGCTCTCCATTATACATTATACATTATACGTAGGTTATACTGTTGGAGCAATTTTTGCTGGGGTCTCAACAACATACTGTACTGTATATTAACAGTCACATCATGGTTACTGTATATTTAGTGCAGAGTGCATGGAGGGACTCCGATAGGAGTGATGTCAGTAATTGGGTGATTTTAATCAGATTAAATAAATATTGTCCATGTAACTGTAGCTTCTGATGTGCATGGGAAGTGACAGCTAGGTCATCTGTTTTGAATTCACAGAAGAGTAGCACAAATTGCTGAAAAATTGAATGTTGGCTATGATAGAAATTGAGCAGAACATGATGGGGCTGCATAGCTGGAGAACAGTCAGGATGCCCATGCTGAATCCTGTCCACTGGCAAAAGCGCCATGGGCATGTAAGCATGAGAACTAAACTATGGATCATTGGAAGAATATGGCCAGGTCTGATGAATGATGAACAAGTCTAATCCACTGAAGCCCCATGCCTCCCAACTCCCCTCCCTCCCCCCCAGAACTTAACAGTACTATTGTTAATGTTTTTGTGCCAGATACCACTGTAAACCTACCCAGCATAAGGCAGGTGAATTTAATGGTATGGCTCATTAGTATGTATTATTCCCTTGTCAATTGTGTTTGAATAGAAATATTATTTCACATAGATGTTAAAACAGCTGTCCATTAGATGGTACACAAAGTTCCTAAATAAATCTGACTTAGCCTAAATTATATGATATACTGTATCTTTTGTCATATAAGTCTATGCCAGTCCCTATTTCATTTAACTTTTTCTAATTTAAATAAATTTAAAAATAGCTTATTTTAGCTTATATAAAACGTGCAAATAAAAATACAAACCCATCCATCCATGTAACCTTGGGACCATGGAGGGCAGTGGTGACCACTTTATTTAATCCCATTTTACGACTATGGTGGGACCTTCGGAATGTGAATTAGCCTAACCTGCATGTCTTTGGACTGTGGGTGGAAACCGGAGTACCCAGAGGAAACCCACCAAACACAGGGAGAATATGCAAACTCCATGCACACAATCCCCAAGGCAGGAATCAAATTCGGACCCTGGTGGTGCAATGGAGCCAATGGGCCACCTAAAAAAATTCAAGTGCTCAAACTGAAGTCAAAATTCCTTTATTTTGCAAGTCCTTCACAATAATAGACACTGTTACATAGTAATGGTAAATTATTTAAAAATAAGTAATCCATCATTATATTGACACAAATCTTAAAAGCTATGTTTAGAATGATGTTGTGAGAGAGGTCAAAACAGTGATGTAATTTCACCACAGGGTGGCACTATATTTTACATAACCTCTTAGTAGCTAATTGCAGCTATGGTCTTAGTTGTAATTTTATATATTTGACTATTGTTTATTTTGAGCTAGTAAAATGAAATAAAAAAAATAAATGATAAATTAGTCATGCACTGGCTTCTTTTCTACAACAGTGTTTTTGGTGTTTTTAACAGTTTTCGGTGTTTTTAACTGCCCATGTATTTTTATATTCATTACCTTCAATACAACATGACTTTATGTCATTTCACTCTTACAGTTCTCTACACTATATTATTTTCTATTATTCACCCTTGAGATTTATGGGTAATTGAACCATGCATGCTGCAAGGTCAGCGTATGGTCGAGGCATTGTTCCCAGTTTGTTCCAAAATTTGTTCCGTGTATCAAAGCAATAAACCCATGGGGTGTCATATCCTGAATCAGATGAGGACCCACCCAAGATATATAGCATTCCATCAAGGGATGTGGCTGCTGGAGATAGGTGGGGTCGTGGCAGAGGGGGAAGGAATCTCCAGGAGTCCTGCAGCACATCATATGCCTCACACTGTAACTGGTCTCCAAAACCCACATGCAGGGGCTGCAGGCCTCCAGCCACGACCAGCTGATTTCCTACAGCCAGCATCACATGACCTGCACGCCCAGCTCCATTTGTCATTGGCGCCCTGTTTGAGCAGCCATAGACAGGATCGTAGTGCCAGAGGGAAGAAAGACAGCGTAGATGAGGGTCACATCCACCTGATATGAAAATCTCATCGTCCAATATTGCAGCAGCATGGCCACAGATGGGTGTGTCTAAAGGATGAGCCAAGCTATTAAAAAAACACAGATGCAGAGAAAAAGCAAATGTCAAAGTTTTTTTTTTCCATTTATGTTCTTATTACTTCTGATTTATATTATAAAAATACAATTGCACTGTATTTTAAAAGTATTCAATATTTCTTAATTAATTGTATAACATTAATTAAGAACAAATATGTTTATCAACTTTAAACTGCTATAAAATTCTTCCGCTTAGATGTTAGCTTAAAATAAGAGTGGGAGTCATGTGACAAGAACTTTTGTTAGTGTGAATTACACCCTCAAGTAAATGAATTGAAGTGTGATTGTAGATACAGTGGCAGTTCTAGCATGTATCGCGCCTTGAGCAAATTGTCCTTTAGCCATTTTCAGACTAAGAAAATAATGCAGCACACAAGACTGTATTATATAACCATATTCTACATGCTTTAAATGTCTATGTTTTGTCCTCCTGGATACAGCTATATACACCAGCCTCGGCTAACTGGTAGAGGAGGAGGCGTCGCTTATTGGGTGGGTGGCTGTCCTGCATCCTCAATTAACAAGCTACAGTTAGTCCAAAATGCAGCCGCCAGGGTTCTCACTAGATCCAGAAAATATGATCATATAACCCAAATATTATCATCCCTGCACTGGCTACCTGTATTATTTACGTACAAGGCTCTAAACGGTCTAGGTTCCACATACCTAACTAGTCTTCTGATACGTTACAATCCACCACGCTCCTTAAGATCAGAAAACTCCGGACTTTATTTAGCAACAACATTTAGCTGGTAGTTCACAGAATATCAAAATCTACAAAAGGAGGTAGGACTTTTTCATATTTAGCTCCAAAACTTTGGAATAGCCTTCCTGACAGTGTTCGGGGCTCAGACACAGTTTCCCAATTTAAAAGTAGACTCAAGACGCATCTCTTTAATCTGGCATACACATAATTTATTTCTTTACCTCATACTCCAGTACATTTATCGTGAATGGCAACCACGCTAATTCTTTTCACCTGCTCTTTATTTTTTCACCCATCCCGAGGCATCTGGAGATTGTGCCAGCTTCAGTAGACAGAGGCCAACCCTGCGAGGTTCTTGAGGCATCCAGAGAAGGACCTGCTCCAGCTGGATTCTTCTTCATGGTGGTTTGGAACTACACATGCTGCTCCTGAGCTCCCAGTGATCCAGACCCCCATCTGCCCTCTGTACCTGCTGACTCATCCCTGAGCTGAACTGGACTTTGTGTTAATTTAAATAACTTCTGTTATATCGAACTTTCAGCTGCATAACACACATGATGTTATACAATTTCTGTTATCTGTTATCACGCAGATGAGGATGGGTTCCCTGTTGAGTCTGGTTCCTCTCAAGGTTTCTTCCTATTGCCATCTCAGGGAGTTTTTCCTTGCCACTCTCGCCGTCACCCTTGGCTTGCTCATCAGGGACAATTTCATTATATAGACACATTTTTCTTACACATATATACATTTCCATAAGTCTTCTTTTCATTTTCTTTTCATTTCTGTGAAGCTGCTTTGAGACAATGACCATTTGTTAAAAGCGCTATAGAAATAAAATTGAATTGAATTATTTACAATGATAATCTCTCTATTGTACAAAAACATGGACACAAATTAAATGCCTTTGAAGTTCTCTATAGTAACATAAAAAGTGTAGCTACAAATATTAATTCTGCTCAGACAATCACACTAATTACCATTTACAAACCCCCAGGGCCGTAGTCTGAATTTATCTGTAAACATGCAGATTTTCTCTCACACCTGATCGTTTCAGTAGGAAAAGCATTAATTGCTGGAGACTTTAATATTCATTTTGTGAATCCAGAAGACCCTCTAAGAACAGCATTTATGTCCATACTGGACTTGGTAGTAGTAAACCAGTGTGTAGTAGGATCCACTCATAAATCAGGTCATACTTTAGATTAAATATACACACAATATTTTATATATAATATTAAACAGAAATTCGCTCCCTGGTATAATGATCACGCACACACTTTAAAACAGACCACTCAAAAATTAGAACATACTACTCCGGCTAGATCTGGCGGATGTTGTTGCCGTGGGCATATAGGGCAGGCAGAGGGTTCTTGAAACAAATAGTCTTTATTTACAAACTCAAAAACAGACACAAACAAGAAACTAAGACAAATTCAAACTATTAGCTAGAGCTCAGGGCTACACACAGGCTCTTATTAGCTGACACAGGGGCTAAGAGCTGACATAAGGAGACATGGAGCTGGAACCAACTAAAGACACATAAGGACTAGAGACGGGAACTAGAGACGGGACAGGATGAGACATGGCTAGAGAAGGGGGACAAGACAGGACCAGGGACACAGACTAGAGAAGGGGGACAAGACAGGGCCAGAGACGGGATGAGACAAGACGGGACAAGACAGGGCCAGAGACTGCATGGGTTAGGGGGTAATTGGATTAGTAGCTACACTGATTATTGATATAATTGGTTGCTGACCTAACCGGGTTAGTATCTACTGGAGTTAGTGGCTAACCGGGTTAGTACTGAACTACTAGGGGAACCTGAACACAAAAGGTAAGGCACGCATGAGGCTAATCCAAACTTGGCTAAACCTACTAGAGACCAAAACCATTACAGTCAATCCTACTAGAGGCTAGCCTACTGGAGCTAACCCTACTAGCAGCTAGGAGACATAGCCTAACTAAACACTAAACAAGACAGCTCCATGAATCCATTAACACCAGGAGCATAAAGAAAACCAATAATAGAGCCCTCTTAAAAACAAAGGTTAAACAATCTAACTAAAATATAAAACTCAAAGAACTTAAACAAAACCAAAAAGGAATGCCCACTTGACAGTGATCTACATACATACAAACAATGCTCGACCCAATTTCGCAGAACAAAATGCTATTTATAGTATCTTTAATGAGCTACCTCGGTTTAGGTGAGCACTCTCATCACTTGACCGAGGTGCCTTATGGGAAACTGAGTCGACCAACAAAAACTACAAAACAGACAAACATACAAACAGTGCCCTCTAGTGGTGGTCCCTTACAAAATGGCCTCAAACTAAATTGTCAGTATTCTAAACAGCATGGAAGAAAAGCTCTCAGTGCTGCTAGATCATTGGTAGAAAGTAGTTGAAAATAATGAACTCTTCACTCAGCAGTGGGTATATTCCAATATCCTTTAAATTAGCAGTTATTTAATTATTAACCATGACCCTTGTCAGCTGTCAAATTATAGGCCGATATCAAACCTTCTGGATTCTGGAAAAAGTAGTATCGCAGCAGCTATGCTTATATTCTATATCTACATAGAAATAGCATAAACAAACTGTATCAGTCAGGATTTAGGCCTCATCACAGCATAGAGACAGCACTTGTTTAAGTAGTAAATTACCTCGTATTGGCTCTGATCAGGGATGCATGACTATACTTGTGTTACTCTACCTCAGTGCAGCTCTCGACACCATTGATCATAGTATTCTCCTTCACAGATTACAAAATAAATTAGGAATTAAGGGAACGGCCCTCTCGTGGTTCAGATCCTATTTGACTGATCGTTATCAGTTCATAGATCTAAATAGTTATTATTCGGCATGTTCTCAAGTGGAGTTTGGTGTTCCACAGGGTTCAGTTTTAGGCCCACTGCTTTTTTCTGATGATTCCTCTGGGCTACATAATTCATAAGAATGTATTAGTATTAGTTTTTATTTTTATGCTGATAACACATAGTTATACATCTCAGCAAAACCAGATGAGAATAAACAGCTTACTAAAGTTCAGCAGTGTGTGCAGGACATAAGAGATTGGATGTTAAGTAACTTCCTTTTGCTTAATCCTGATAAGACAGAAGTTCTAGTCAAAGGCCCATAAGTAGCTAGAATCAAGCTTTTTGATCACATTGTAACTTTAAATGGCTTTTCTGTTCAATCAAGTGCAACAGCAAAAGACCTTGTGTAATTATAAATTCCAGCCTTCATTTGAAGCTCATGTCGATAATATTACCAGGATAGCATTCTTTCACCTCAGAAATATTGGCAGGATAAGGAATATATTGTCATTAGTTCAGGCTTTTATCACCAGTAGTTGACCAATGACTTTCATCTGATGTGTCCATTTCTGAGGTAAGTGGGACCAAAATGGGACAAATTTTTGTATGAATAGAAGTGTTGTCTAGTAAGCCCTGTCGTGTGAAATCTCAGAAGGGTCACTATTGGATTGATGAGAAATTGTAGAACATTAAGTGTTTGGAGCAATTTGTTATTTGCAGTTTGTTAATAAATCTATTTAAAATTATTCAATGTGTACCTCCATGTGTTGTCTTCGGGTGTGTAATACTCCACAGAATCCAGGTAATTTGTATCATCATGGTTGCCTCCCAAGACCAACACCTTTCCTCTCCAACACACAGCAGCAAAATAATCTCTGGCACTGCGCATATCAGGCAAACACTCCCATTTACTCTCAGCAGGGATGAATCTGAAACATTTGCATTAAGATCTTGCCTTATGACTAATGTTTGTAGCATTCTTATTAAGTTGCTACTCCTACAGATAACTTGCACTTCATTTTCTTCATAAGTTGTATTACAGCATTGTATTACTATCAAATTATCAAACCGCTACATCTATGTATTTTACCTCACTACAGATTTGAGTATATCCAGTTTTCCATAGTACTTGCGTCCTCCTAGTATGTATAATATGTTATTGAGCACACACACACAGTGACGAAGTCGTGGGGGTTCTGGGAGTTGAACCAGAGGTTCCCATTCTATAGTCCTAATAAGTCCTTCTCCTTTTAAAAAGCGTTGAGCGAACCACAGGGAACAGTTTGGTTCTCGACGCTCAAAGTTGTCGTTCACACTGTCCCCTCCCACCAACACCAAGACCTTCAAGCGAGAAAAAGGTATTTGTTTAATGTGCGTATTCACTGTATGTTCATATATAATGTGAATAATGTGAACCTCTCAACCCACAGAATATGACACAATAACACAACACAAACAACAAAACCATAGAACTGTGACCATAGAACTGTTTATATATATTTAACCTTTTTAACTGGAAGAAATGGAACCATTATCCCAGATCGTTTCTTTGGATTTTTTTTACGATTTTGAGAACACACCCACAGAGACTAATGTATTTGTATAACAGGTAAATATACAGAGAAACATGCACTCTTTGTGCATACAGACCAGAGGCGAGATTCAAATCAAAAGCTCTGGAGCTAAGAAGCAACAACGCTAACCATCAAGTCATAGTGCTGCTGCTGCTGCTGCTGCCATATACAGTATGTCACAAAAGTGAGTACACCCCTCACATCTCTGCAAATATATTATTAACAAAATATTTGCAGAGATGTGAGGGTTGTACTCACTTTTGTGACATCCTGTAATAGTTATATGGGTCTGAATAAATTATTACTCATATTACCCATATTGTAAGTCTTGATGATTAAACACTTGCATGGTAAAAAATCAACTGTAAAAAAAACATAGCTATGTTTAATAGTGGAAGTAAAGCATAATGCGAAGAGAACACACAGGTTTGGGACTTGTTAGTGAGCCTAAAAATTAGACATTGGAGCAATAAAAAATTTCATGTGGCCTGCTGATTTCAGATTGACCCTATTCCAGTCTAAAGCATACCATTATAAAAAATTAGATATTGATTAGATTTGATATGCTAAATCTTACCAGTCCTTAGTTGTCACTTCTATCAGTCCATAATCTTATTAATAATTATAGTATGGTGTGGTTATGCCATTATCTGAGAGTCTGCCCCTGTGTAACCGTAAGTGGAATGCTTAGGTTCAAGGCACATACTCAAAAACATGCAGCAACAATATGTTAAATATTATTTATATTTATACAGAGATGAAAACTATTAAGACATGTAATTGCGAACTGTATAACAAAATCAATAGTACCATAACTCCTTGACTGTAGTATTTCCCATTCAATCATACTGTGTTATTTAACAATTAAATGTTTCTAATCTGAAAACCAGAATGGGACTGGTTTGTTTATCAAAGAAAAACACCATATTTAATTAATGTTGCATTCAGTGCAGTTAAAAAAACTATTAAAGAAATAAATATGTAACACTATAAACTCTTTACATACTGTATAATAAAATCATTCTCCATATCTACACTAAATATATTATCACAAATAACATGCTTATCAATATCTAGCCTAGATTTCTGAGCAAATCTAGAAAAAAAACAACAGCTGGTAATGCTTCTTCAGTCCAACTTATTTCTCTTTCTACAATTTCTCTTAGTAAACTATGATTTGTTAACTATCATCTTTAATTAAGATTAGTTACAGCATGCATCTGTCTTAAATTTGCTTACAGTTCCACATGATGTCAATTATGTGTGTGCATGTGTAAGTGTAAAAAATTACTCAAGACCATTTTGAAATAATAATAAAAAATAAAATCATGACTGAAAATGTATGTGTATTATTTACAAAATAATCTGCTTATATTTACTTGGCCAAGGTAGATCAAACAACCTCAACCTGGTGTGTGGCACCAGCATGTGATACCTGATTTGGGGTACGTGGTTTACATCCTATTGTTCCCTGGTTGCCTTCTAGGAGCTTTCTCACTATCTGTAAGGTTTCCCTTACTTCTGCATTCTGACGCAGCAGTCTGCATGTCGCAACCTGCAAAAACAGAAGGGAAATAGGTGAGTTGCATCAGTTGTAAAAGACACAACCATTATGGTGTAAAATTCTGATTTACTGTATTTTTAGTTTTCTAAAATCATCTCATGGTCAAAAATATATGTACACCATGCCTCATATTTGATTGAATGACCATTAACACCCACCAGCAAGCTTCTGGGATAATTCTGGTTGATCACTTCATAAAATATGTACATTAAGTAATATTGAATTAAATTTGTTGGTTTCAGGAAACAGATATGTTTATAAAAATGGCACATACATTTTTTAGAATGTTGACTTTTTAACTTTTAATTCCATAACCAACGTTAACATGGGATGTGGGTCATTGTCCCATTGAAGCATAAAATTTCTTCAAAGTTCTAAATATCTGGTTCATATTTAAGTAATCGATGACAATGGGTTAGTTCTCATTTTACATCATTGTATTTATTTTGTACAATGCCTAATGCCACTAGCAGCAAAACAGCCCCAATGTATGATGCTGCCACCACCATGCCAGTGTACGCCACATAGTTAATCAAACCATTGTGTAAAGATGACTGTGGATGGTTCACTTGGATAGCCCCAAGTTATACAGTTGGTGAAGATAAATAATTAATTATCCCACAGTTTATACTAACATACCTCCTCTAGCTCTTGTAGACTCATTAGTGGGAAGCGGACTCTCTGAAGAAGCCTTGGTAAATTTGCCAGCTTGTTTTCCTTATCATCTTCAACCCAATTCATTAAGGCCCTGAACACCACCACCTTGAGAAAGAGGGACATAATTGTCTTCATTAATGTTTTCATTCATTCATTCATTCATTCATTCATCAACATATTCAGTCATCTTTCTATAGTTATCACTGCATTGTGGCTTTGGTAGAAGTGAATATGGAGCCTTCTGGGGAAAACCCAACACACCTTAGGAGAAGGTAGGAAAGTACTGTTGTAATCACAAAGGAGGAATCAAAAAGACTCTGATGAGCTAATGATGCAAGTGAAGTGACGTGAGTAATAGTTAGTTTGAAATTTTACTAGTATCCTGTCACTACAGCTTATATTGAAACTACTGGCGGCACAGTGGCTTGGTGGCTAGCACTGCCTCCATGGTCTATGTTTGATTCCCTCCTCAGGTCTGTGTGCATGGTGCTTGCATGTTCTCCCCATGCTTGGTGGGGACACACAGATTAGGCTAACTGGCTTTGCCAAATTGCCCTGAATGTGTGAATGATATGGTTATAAAAATGGGAATAAATACAATGGTCTCCATTGGCTTCCATGGTTCCTAGTTGGACTACAGAGGTTCCTTGATGGATGGATGGATGAATTAAAACTACTAAATATTGTACAGGGTGGGCCATTTATATGGATACACCTTAATAAAATAGGAATGGTTGGTGATATCAACGTCCTGTTTGAAACTTTTCAAGATGGGTGGTGACCATGGTGGCCATTTGGAAGTCGGCCATCTTGGATCCAACTTTTGTTTTTTCAATAGGAAGAGGGTCATGTGACACGTCAAACTTATTTGGAATTTCACAAGAAAAACAATGGTTCGGTTTTAACGTAACTTTATTCTTTCATGAGTTATTTACAAGTTTCCGACCACTTATAAAATGTGTTCAATGTGCTGCCCATTGTGATGGATTGTCAATGCAACCCTCTTCTCCCACTCTTCACACACTGATAGCAACACCGCAGGAGAAATGCCAGCACAGGCTTCCAGTATCCGTAGTTTCAAGTGCTGCACATCCTGTATCTTCACACCATAGACAATTGCTTCAAATGACCCCAAAGATAAAAGTCTAAGGGGTCAGATCGGGAGACCTTGGGGGCCATTCAACTGGCCCACGACGACCAATCCACTTTTCAGGAAACTCTTCATCTAGGAATGCTCATACCTGACACCCATAATGTGGTGGTGCACCATCTTGCTGGAAAAACTCAGGGAACGTGCCAGCTTCAGTACATAAAGAGGGAAACACATCATCATGTAGCCATTTCAAATATCCAGTGGCCTTGAGGTTTCCATTGATGAAGAATGGCCCCACTATCTTTGTACCCCATATACCACACCATACCATCACTTTTTTGTTCCAACAGTCTTGGAGGGATCTATCCAATGTGGGTTAGTGTCAGACCAGTTGAATGGCCCCCAAGGTCTCCCGATCTGACCCCCTTAGACTTTTATCTTTGGGGTCATCTGAAGGCAATTGTCTATGGTGTGAAGATACGAGATGTGCAGCACCTGAAACTACGGATACTGGAAGCCTGTGCTGGCATTTCTCCTGCGGTGTTGCTATCAGTGTGTGAAGAGTGGGAGAAGAGGGTTGCATTGACAATCCATCACAATGGGCAGCACATTGAACACATTTTATAAGTGGTCAGAAACTTGTAAATAACTCATGAAAGAATAAAGTTACGTTAAAACCAAGCACACCATTGTTTTTTGTGTGAAATTCCCAATAAGTTTGATGTGTCACATGACCCTCTTCCTACTGAAAAAACAAAAGTTGGATCCAAGATGGCTGACTTCCAAATGGCCACCATGGTCACCACCCATCTTGAAAAGTTTGCCCCCTCACATATACTAATGTGCCACAAACAGGACGTTAATATCACCAACCATTCCCATTTTATTAAGGTGTATCCATATAAATGGCCCACCCTGTATATTTTTACCATGTCAGCCAGTACATTTGTAACTTACCTCAGAGTCTACACATAGCTCATCCGTCTCCAACAGACACTCCAGTAGGGTCCAGGTCAGATATTTAAAATTCTCTGTCTCTGAAACTTGCTGAAAGTGGGCTAAAGTGTACTCCTCTGCTGCCCTACCAAGATGCTGCAGCCCATAGGTCTCAGCTAGAAACAGAGTTTCCAAACATGAAGCATCATTCATATGATCATGTAGAAAGTCAGAGCATAGTGTTTGTGCCCCTTGTAGCTGGAATTGCACAGATGCTTCTGTAAGGTCCCAGATGTTCTGCCAGCCGAGATTCAACTTTCCAGAATACATGAATTCCAGCAGGGATTCCAGCACCCATGATGACATGCCGTGCAAACACACCACTTCCTCTACTGACTCACGTAATCCACTGCAAAAGAGGGCTCTAAAATAGTCTCCTGCAGCAGCAAGTATAATCCGATGGGCTGAGGGAGAGATGGAAAGAAAAAAAATGCAGGTATATACAATACCTTTTATGCTTGTGCAATAATAGTCAGTTCTAAATATTTGTAATAGTAAAACTTTGATTACCAGGGAAACGCTCTCCACTATCTGCCTCCATGATAACATCACAACCAATACGTCGCTCCCACAGTGTCCTGATCACTTGCAGGCTTTGTTCCCTCTCTGGCATCCCAGTGGGTGGAATCTCTGCCTTGCACACCTCTGCGAGTCGATCCACTCCTAAACACCTGCAAGCCATCAGAATCTCCTCCGAATCTCTGGCTTCTGTATAATTCATATTGACTTCTCCAAAGTAAGCAAAGTTCAGGACAGCCTTCAGGCCTACACAAGTTAAATGACACCCGACTCCTCCAACATTAGACAAATTCACCTCCTTAACCTGGGAGCACAGCCACTCCTCTGCCTTTTTACTGACAGCAGCAAGCACCAATTGATGAGCCCTGTGAGAATTACCAAGAAGCTTTAAGCTGCAGTCCAACAGTTGTCCTTTTCCCTTTAAACTACAAAATGAGCTAAAGAGAGAGTCACAGTAGGACGGGAGGAGAAATGAGGTGAGCTCTTGATTGTGGCAGGTGTCAGAGTATGGAGGGTATGGGGTAAAAATTGGAGTCACATTATGGCAAGCATTAGTCAGTGTAGAAGAAGAGCAGGCTATATAGTCTTTGATTTCTCTTTCAACATGAAGAGATGTGGTGGAAGAACTATGTGATTCTTCTGCACCCTTCTTTCTTTTACATGCACCACCTCCTTTATTGTTTGCCTGTCTACCTGAGGGACTGTCTTGAAATACTGCCATTCTTTGATGGAGTGGTAACTGTTGCTCTTGCTGTTTTTCTTGGTTTTGCTGCTGTGACATTGTTCTGTGAAAAAAACAGAAGCAATTGCATTTACTATAGGACAACATTTACAATTTTGTGGCCTATAATATTGAGTAGGTCCCCCTTCGCCAACTAATGACCTATGCGTTCTCCTGACATCTTTCTCCTGGAACCAGCTTCAGAAGGCTCTTCAATTGAGCTTCAGTAGCTCTTCTATTCGATTGGACTACAGAGGCCAGCCTTCCTTCTCCATGTGCACCAGTGAGCCTTGACTACCCATGAACCCGTCACTAGTTCACCGATTTTCCTTCCTTGGATCACTTTTGGAATGTCCTGACCAATGCAGACTGGGAACATCCCACAAAAGCTACAGTTTGGAATTGCTCTGACCCAGTTGACTAGCCATTACAATTTGGCCCTCCTCACAGTAGCTAACATCTTTTTACAATGGCGACTGAAAGTGGGTGAGATACTGTATACTAGGCAGCAAGTGAAGCTTTTTGCTGAAGTTGATGTGCTGGAAGCAGAAAACTGCAGCTCTTGTGGCATGTTCCTGGTCTGCAGGGGAGAGGACATACCAAAAGTAATCCAATCAAGGAAAACCAGTGAACTTGTCACAGGGTCATGGGTGTCCAAGGCTAATACTTGGTAATACTATATACCCTTAAATAATCTTAAGTATTTGCTTATTTCAATCTTTTTTTGGCCAGGCAGTGCAGTTTGCCTAAAGATGCCAGAAATACTAGAAATACTGTGGTATGTGTTTTAGTGACTTGGTAATCATCAGCATCAAGAAAAACATCATATGCGTAATATTAATATGCACAGTATACTAGCAACCATTTTACTTTATCAGACAAAGAAAAAGAGCAAAACCAGTACAGGAGGCATAACACATGCTTCATTAACTAAAGATGATGTTAATGTTTTGTCATGTCCTAAATGTATCTTATACAAATTTAAATCGTATACTTATCATTAATGCTGTCATTTCACAAGACAAGGTGACCTCATGAACTAAGAAAAAGCTACATTCACAAGGTTGTGCTAGATCATACAAGACTTACCATTTGAATCTTACAGAAAAGCAAAAAGTTTCACCAATCACTCTTGCTTAGCCTTAAATGATGAAATAGTAAGTCTGAAATCCCTGATAAAAGACAGTTATTTATATCTCAGTTCTAGATAGTATCCAGTCACTCTCATACAGCACAGGACAAAGGGAGTGCTAGAGTGTTATTGTGCTAATAATAGACGTTGGCACTTTTAAGGTGTACATTTCCATTTCATAGCAAACAGTGTTATTTTTATTGTGCCATGAAGTCCAGTATGAATAAAAGAGAGGAGACAAAATGTACAAGGTAATGTTTATAATATTGAAAGGTTTCCATTTTACATTTTTTCTTTTTTTTTTTTTGGAATTGTTAATTAAAAGCAAATTGTTCAGAAGTTACTAGAAGGGGTCAAGCTTTTAATTTTTTTTTTCTGTGTGTGTGTTTATTTAAAAAACAAAATATAATATGCAAAACTTTGTATATTAATAAAGTCAAAACAAACAGTAGCCAAAGTGAAGCCAGCAATTGTTAAGGTACGTAGTAAACTTTGTCAGAATATCACAAAACGTGAAAAATATTCGTCCATTGAGTATCAAAAGGTGAAATTACTGTATGTTAAATTCCATCAAAAAAATTCGAGCAAAAACTTTCTGCTCAGCTGGGATTAATATCTCCAGTAGTTGGGAGAGCCTTGAGTATAATACTTGTCAAAAAATCACACATGCCAATATTTAATTCAGTCACCTATACCTATGATGACAGCACAATTCAAGTCAAGTCAAGTCAATTTTATTTATATAGCGCTTTTAACAATTGACATTGTCGCAAAGCAGCTTTACACAATCAAAAGAAGTAAGTTTGTATGCAATGTGTATGAATCAAAATGATAAGATTGTCCCTGATGAGCAAGCCGAGGGCGACGGTGGCAAGGAAAAACTCCCTGAGATGGTAATAGGAAGAAACCTTGAGAGGAACCAGACTCAACACAGAACCCATCCTCATCTGGGTGATAACGGATAGCCGAGATTGATCAGCATAATACTGTGTAAGACTGGAAGTTCAGTATAACAGGAGATGTGTTAAAATTAAAAGGAGTCCAGTTTGTTCCTGGAGGCTCAGGTAGACTGTAGGAAATTCCAGTCCTGAGCTATCGAACGACTGAAGTCACAGGTCCCTAGAGAACAGCTGTCTGCATCAGTCGAGGACAGGACAGTCTTCGTGGAAACCATCCCCAGCCACCACACGAATCCAGGCAGACCACACGGGGCATCCATGCGATGAGATTTCCAACCAGAAACTGGACTCCAGGACTGGTTACACGGGTCCAGAGGGCAGAGGGGTCTGGATCACTGGCAACTCAGGAGCAACATGTATAGCTCGACAGAGAGACAGGGAGAGGGAAAAGAGAGAGAAGAGAGAGCAGAAGAGGAGAGAGCAGAAAATAACGAGAGATGGCAGTTAGGTATGGTCACAGTCAACATGTATAAGGTGAAAGTATATTTAGTGCAGAGTGCAAGCAGGGACTCTGGCAGGACTAACTATAACAGCATAACTAAAAGGGAGAGCCAGAAGGAAACACAGACATGAGGGCTCCCTGTGATGTAAAGCAACCAATCACCTCACCATCAACAAACCTGAGTGATCAATGAAAGTGGGGAAGACAGCATCTAAACACACCAGTTCACTAGAATACTCTACGTCCATGAGTCCCCCAGATCTGCTCCTTTACCTAAGGTTAATCTATGTACAAAAATACTTGGCTAAATAATTAGGTTTTTAACCTAGACGTAAACACTGAGACTGTGTCTGAGTCCCGAACATTTATAGGAAGACTATTCCATAACTTTGGGGCTTTGTAAGAAAAAGCTCTGCCCCCTGCTGTAGTTTTATTAATATGTGGTACTGACAGGCAGCCTGCATTCTTTGATCGAAGTAGGCGTGGCGGATCGTAAGACACTAGCAGTTCACTCAGATTCTGTGGCGCGAGACCAGTTAGTGCTTTAAATGTCAAAAGTAGTATCTTAAAATTGATGCAAATTTTCACAGGGAGCCAATGCAGTGTAGATAAGATAGGGGTGATGTGCTCGTATCTTCTGGTTTTAGTGAGGACTCTCGCAGCTGCATTCTGTACTAACTGAAGCTTGTTTATACACCTAGTTGAACAACCAGACAGTAAGGCGTTACAATAGTCCAACCTAGAGGTGATAAAACCATGAACTAGTTTTTCTGCATCATTTAGTGACAATATGTTTCTTATCTTGGCAATATTTATAAGGTGAAAGAAAGCTATCCTGGTAATATTATCTACATGTGCTTCAAACGAAAGGCTGGAATCTATAATGACACCAAGGTCTTTTACTGTTGCATTTGATGGAACAGAAAGGCCATCTAAAGTTACAGTGTGATGACTATCGGTCCTAACAGTCCTCTGACTACAACTTCTATCTTATCAGGATTAAGCAAAAGAAAATAAATTTTCTTCCAATCTCTTATGTCCTGCACACACTGCTCAATTTTAGCAAACTGGTTTTTCTCATCTGGTTTTGCTGAGACATATAATTGTGTGTCATCAGCATAACAATGAAAACTAATACCATGTTTACGAATTATGTTGCCCAAAGGAAGCATGTAAAGGGAAAAAAGCAGTGGGCCTAAAACTGAACCCTGTGGAACACCAAACTCCACTTGAGAACATGAGGAATGGTCACCATCTAAATCTACAAACTGATACCGATCAGTCAAATGGGATCTGAGCCACAAGAGGGCAGTTCCCTTAATTCCTACTACCTTTTCTAATCTGTGAAGGAGAATACTATGATCAATGGTGTCAAAAGCTGATTTTCCAGAATCTTGGAGATAAAGGGAAGATTTGATATCGGCCTGTAATTAGAAAGCCGACAGGAGTCAAAGTCAGGTTTCTTGATTAGCGGTTTAATAACGGTTAATTTAAAGGATTTGGGGACATACCCACTACTGAGTGAACAGTTAATTACTTTCAACAGGGGTTCTATTATTGCTGGTACTATCTGTTTGAGAAAATGTGTCGGTATAGGATCTAATATGCAGGTTGACGATTTTGAAGAAGAGATGAGTGAAATTAGTTCCCTCGCTTCAAGGGGAGTAAAGTTTTCTACACACGTGGACAAAATTGTTGGTATCCTTTGGTCAATGAAAGAAAAACTCACAATGGTCACAGAAATAACTTTAATCTGACAAAAGTAATAATTTTAAAAAATTCTATGAATGTTAACCAATGAAAGTCAGACATTGCTTTTCAACCATGCTTCAACAAAATTATTTTTAAAAATAAACTCAACAGGCCAACTGTCATGGGTCTAGCCTGGTGGTGCTGGCTAGACCCGGCTGATGTTGCCGTGGACATATGGGTAGGCATGAAGGCAGAGGGGTGTGCAAACAAAGTCTTTATTTAACAGAACTCAAAAACAGACAAACAAAGGAACCAAAACAACAAATGTAAACTAAAACTAGGGCTCAGGAAAAACACAGGGGACGGCGCGCTAACACAGGGGACGGCGCGCTAACACAGGGACGGCGCGCTAACACAGGGAACCAGGAGCTGACACGGAACCAGGAACTGACACAAGGAACCGACAGAGAACTGGGGATGAGGAAACATGGAGCTGAAGCTAACTAAGACACTAGGTAACTAGAGATGAGACAGGGTTAGACAGGAGAGGCAGGGCTAGACAGGAGAGGCAGGGCTAGACAGGAGAGGCAGGGCTAGACAGGAGAGGCAGGGCTAGACAGGGCTAGACAGGGCTGGAGAGACAGGGCTAGACAGGAGAGACGAGGCTAGACATGGGACAGAACAGGGACTAGAGACAGGACCAGGAGCACAGGGACTAGAGACAGGACCAGGAGCACAGGGACTAGAGACAGGACCAGGAGCACAGGGACTAGAGACAGGACCAGGAGCACAGGGACTAGAGACAGGACCAGGAGCACAGGGACTAGAGACAGGACCAGGAGCACAGGGACTAGAGACAGGACTAGAGACGGGACTAGACTGGCTGGGTTAGTGGTTAGTTGGGTTAGTAGCTACATGGAATGCTGGGGACACTGGATGCTGACCTAACCAGGTTAGTATCTAAAGGAGTTAGTGGCTAACCGGGTTAGTACTGACCTAATAGGGGGAACTGAACACAAAAGGAAAGGCACACATGAGGCTATTCCAAACTAGGGGCTAACCCTACTAGCAATCAAGGCCTAGTAGCGGCTAACCCTGCTAGCGGCTAGGCCCACATGTGGCTACACAAAACTAAACAGACAAAGAATTAAACCAGAAGACAGAACAGTACTTACACAGGACACAGGAGGAGACACAGCCTAACTAAACATGAAACAGGACAGCTCCATAAATCCATCAACACAAGGAACATAAGGAAAACACAACCAGAGCCCTCTTTAAACCAAGGTAAAACAATATAACTAAAATATAAACTTAAACAAACAAAAAGGAATGCCCACATGACGGTAGTTACAAAGACAAACAGAAAAACAAACATAACCAAACAAACAAACCTACAGACAAACAATGCTCAACCCAGTTTCCCAGAACAAACTGCTATTTATAGAAACTTTAATGAGGCACTTCAGTCCAGGTGAGCACTCATCACCTGACTGAGGTGCCTTCTGGGAAACTGAGTCAACCAACAAGAACTACACCAGACAGACAGACATAAACAGTGACCTCTAGTGGAGGTTCCTAACAGTACCCCCCCCCCTTAAAAACGCTCCTCTGGAGTGTTACCAGAGGTCCCCATTGTCTTGAGTCATTTCACCCGACTTACGACGCCGACGAGCTGGATGGGAAGGCGGGCGAAACTGGAATGCCGCCGAAGCCAGGCGCCGTAGGCAGTCTCGGGTCTACCCTTGATGCTTGGCAGTGGAGGCGGCAATGGCCCGTTCTCGGGGTGGTAGACTCGACGCCGAAGCCGGGTGGTGGACGTGGGACCTCCCTTGATGCTCTGGGACGGGAAGGGGGGGGATCCCCCACTGAGGCACTGGAAGGTGGTTGGAGCCTCCCCGTGAGGCTCGGAGACGAAGGGCGGAGCCTCCCCGTGAGGCTCGGAGACGAAGGGCGGAGCCTCCCCGTGAGGCTCGGAGACGAAGGGCGGAGCCTCCCCGTGAGTCCCTGGAACTGGTGCTTTGGGGCCTCCACGTGAGGCTCTGGAACTGGTGCTCTGGGGCCTCCACATGAGGCCCTGGACGAAGGTAGTGGGACCTTTCATAGTTCTGCTGTAAGGCAAGCCGACTACCCTCAGCCTGCTTGCCCCAGCGTTACGGTCCCAGCCCCCCCCAAAAAAAATTTCTCCCGGGGGGCTCCCTCTGCTATGCCTTGGTTTTGGTCGAGCATTCTGTCATGGGTCTAGCCTGGTGGTGCTGGCTAGACCCGGCTGATGTTGCCGTGGACATATGGGTAGGCATGAAGGCAGAGGGGTGTGGAAACAAAGTCTTTATTTAACAGAACTCAAAAACAGACAAACAAAGGAACCAAAACAACAAATGTAAACTAAAACTAGGGCTCAGGAAAAACACAGGGGACGGCGCGCTAACACAGGGGACGGCGCGCTAACACAGGGGACGGCGCGCTAACACAGGGAACCAGGAGCTGACACGGAACCAGGAACTGACACAAGGAACCGACAGAGAACTGGGGATGAGGAAACATGGAGCTGAAGCTAACTAAGACACATAGGGTAACTAGAGATGAGACAGGGTTAGACAGGAGAGGCAGGGCTAAACAGGAGAGACAGGGCTAGACAGGAGAGGCAGGGCTAGACAGGGCTGGAGAGACAGGGCTAGACAGGAGAGACAGGGCTGGAGAGACGAGGCTAGACAGGAGAGACAGGGCTGGAGAGACGAGGCTAGACATGGGACAGAGCACAGGGACTAGAGACAGGACCAGGAGCACAGGGACTAGAGACAGGACCAGGAGCACAGGGACTAGAGACAGGACCAGGAGCACAGGGACTAGAGACAGGACCAGGAGCACAGGGACTAGAGACAGGACCAGGAGCACAGGGACTAGAGACAGGACCAGGAGCACAGGGACTAGAGACAGGACCAGGAGCACAGGGACTAGAGACAGGACTAGAGACGGGACTAGACTGGCTGGGTTAGTGGTTAGTTGGGTTAGTAGCTACATGGAATGCTGGGGACACTGGATGCTGACCTAACCAGGTTAGTATCTAAAGGAGTTAGTGGCTAACCGGGTTAGTACTGACCTAATAGGGGGAACTGAACACAAAAGGAAAGGCACACATGAGGCTATTCCAAACTAGGGGCTAACCCTACTAGCAATCAAGGCCTAGTAGCGGCTAACCCTGCTAGCGGCTAGGCCCGCATGTGGCTACACAAAACTAAACAGACAAAGAATTAAACCAGAAGACAGAACAGTACATACACAGGACACAGGAGGAGACACAGCCTAACTAAACATGAAACAGGACAGCTCCATGAATCCATCAACACAAGGAACATAAGGAAAACACAACTAGAGCCCTCTTTAAACCAAGGTAAAACAATATAACTAAAATATAAACTTAAACAAACAAAAAGGAATGCCCACATGACGGTAGTTACAAAGACAAACAGAAAAACAAACATAACCAAACAAACAAGCCTACAGACAAACAATGCTCAACCCAGTTTCCCAGAACAAACTGCTATTTATAGAAACTTTAATGAGGCACCTCAGTCCAGGTGAGCACTCATCACCTGACTGAGGTGCCTTCTGGGAAACTGAGTCAACCAACAAGAACTACACCAGACAGACAGACATAAACAGTGACCTCTAGTGGAGGTTCCTAACACCAACACGCCAACAGGCCTGGACAAAAATGATGGTACCCTTAGAAAATACTGAAAATAATATGACCAAAGGGACAAGGTGTGTCCACTAATTAGTATCACAGGTGTCTACAATCTAGAATCAGTCAGTGGGCCTATATATCGGGCTCCAGGTAGTCACTGTGTTGTTTGGTGACATGGTATGTACCACACTCAACATGGACCAGAGGAAGCGAAGGAAAGAGTTGTCTCAGGAGAATCAAAAGAAAATTATAAACAAGCATGTTAAAGGTAAAGGCTATAAGACCATTTCCAAGCAGCTAGATGTTCCTGTGACTACAGTTGCACATATTATTCAGAAATTTAATATCCATGGGACTGTAGCCAACCTCCCTGGACGTGGCCGCAGGAGGAAAATTGATGACAAATCAAAGAGACGGATAATCCGAATGGTAACAAAAGAGCCCAGAAAGACTTCTAAAGAGATCCAAGGTGAACTTCATGCTCAAGGAACATCAGTGTCAGATCGCACCATCCGTCATTGTTTGAGCCAACGTGGACTACATGGGAGACGACCAAGGAGGACACCATTGTTGAAAACAAATCATAAAAAAGCCAGACTGGAATATGCCAAACTACATGTTGACAAGCCACAAAGCTTCTGGGAGAATGTCCTATGGACAGATGATACAAAAATGGAACTTTTTGCCAAGGCACATCAGCTCTATGTTCACAGACGGAAAAATGAAGCATATCAAGAAAAGTACACTGTCCCTACTGTGAAACATGGAGGAGGCTCTGTTATGTTCTGGGGCTGCTTTGCTGCATCTGGCACAGGGTGTCTTGAATCTGTGCAGGGTCCAATGAAATCTCAAGACTATCAAGGGATTCTAGAGAGAAATGTGCTGGCCAGTGTCAGAAAGCTGGGTCTCAGTCGCAGGTCATGGGTCTTGCAACAGGACAATGACCCAAAATACACAGCTAAAAACACCCAAGAATGGCTAAGAGGAAAACATTGGACTATTCTAAAGTGGCCTTCTATGAGCCCTGACCTCAATCCTATTGAGCATCTTTGGAAGGAGCTGAAACATGCCGTCTGGAAAAGGCACCCTTCAAACCGGAAACAACTGGAGCAGCTTGCTCATGAAGAGTGGGCCAAAATACCTGCAGAGAGGTGCAGAAGTCTCATTGACAGTTACAGGAATCGTTTGATTGCAGTGATTGCCTCAAAAGGTTGTGCAACAAATTATTAAGTTAGGGGTACCATCATTTTTGTCCAGGCCTGTTCCATGAGTTCATTTTTTTTTATAATTCCGTTGAAGCATGGTTGCAAAGCAATGTCTGACTTTCATTGGTTAACATTCATAGAATTCTTATTTATTATTACTTTTGTCAGATTAAAGTTATTTCTGTGACCATTGTGAGTTTTTCTTTCATTGACCGAAGGGTACCAACAATTTTGTCCACGTGTGTAAGTTCTGATGTGCTTAGTTCATCTGTGTTACTTAAATTGTCTGGTTTGAAAGCCTGAATTTTTTGCCTAATATTTATGATTTTGTTATTGAAAAAGTTCATGAAATCCTCACTACTGCATGATGTTGTTGTGGAGATTTCTGCAGTGGTCTTGTTTTTAGTTAATTTAGCTACGGTATTAAATACAAATCTCGGGTTGTTTTTCTTATTTTCTATAAAAGTGGAGAGATGCTCTCCTTCCAAGCTATTTGAAATACTAACAATTGTTTGGCGCCATTTACGTTCTAATTTTCGAGCGGTTTGTTTTAAAGCACGTGTGTGGTCATTATACCAAGGAGCGAGTTTCTTATCTCTAATCATTTTCCTTTTAACTGGAGCTACATTATCTAAGCTATAACGAAGTGCTGACTCTAGATATTCATTCGCCAGTTCGAGTTCTGTGAAGTCAGATTGCGATCCAATCAAAGTTGCTCTGTGTGGTATTTGATGATAAATGTTCGTTTAAGGTGGAAGCGCGGTGCTGTGCATACATTATTACTATGACATGCTTTAATCGAGACAAGGTAGTGATCTGAGATAACTTCAGAGTGTGGAATTGTGATTATATTTCCTATACTTAGTCCGAAGGATAATATTAAATCTAAAGTGTGACCTGCTTTATGAGTGGGTCCTACTACACACTGATTTACTCCTACTGAGTCCAGTATGGACAAGAATGCTGTTCTCAGAGGGTCTTCTGGATTCTCAAAATGAATATTAAAGTCTCCAGCAATTAACACTTTGTCTACAGAAACAACAAGGTTGGAGAGGAAATCTGCAAATTCACAGAGAAACTCCGAGTACGGCCCTGGGGGTCTGTAAATGATGATTAGCGGGATCGACTGAGCTGACTTTATGTTACTATAGAGAACTTCAAATGCATTAAATTTAAATCTGTGTTTTTGTACGAGAGACAGATTATCGTTATAAATAACTGCGACTCCTCCTCCTCTACCAGTTAGCCGAGGCTGGTGTATGTAGCTATATCCAGGAGGACTAGCTTCATTTAGAGCTACATACTCGTCCTGTTTAATCCAGGTTTCTGTTAAACATAATATATCAAACTCCTGATCTGTGATAGTTTTATTAACAATAACTGCTTTAGATGCGAGAGATCTAATATTTAACAGTCCTAGCTTCAGATCAGAGGTGCTGGCTGCGCATTCAGTATGATCTGAGTTTGTGGTATCTATGTTAATTAAATGACTAAAACAGACTTTCTGAGTCTTTCTAAATTTATGTTTATGTTTAGCTCGGGGAACAGACACAGTCTCAATATGATGAACCCTGAGTGACGACTCTCTGCAGCTAGCAGACGGTTGGTTTAGCCTGTCTGTCTGCTCCCTGGCCTGGGCTCTGGATTGTCACCGATTAACTAGGCCTCTTCTGAGACTATGTGCTATACTGCAAGAAATGAGAGCAGCATCTTCCCGAGTGGGATGGACACCGTCCCGCCCTAAAAGGCCAGCTTTGCCCTCAAAGGTCTTCCAATTATCTATGAAGCCCACGTTGTTTTCGGAGCACCACCTGGACATCCAGCAGTTCAGCGACCATAACCTGCTGTAAGCTATGTTGCCACGTCTCATTGGGATGGGACCAGAGCAAACTACTTCATCGGACATCGCCTCGCTATTTTACACAATGTGGTGGCCATCAAGTCTTTCATCAGGGAAGAAAAATGTATTGATGTGATACCCTGGTCATTCAATACATTCAGGTCACCAGCTGACATAATTTTATTGTCACGTAATGTTATTGAGCCTAGACCTGACTAACTGAAGCATCCACAGATCATAACACTGCCTCCAGTGGCTTGTACAGTGGGTACACAGAGTACTTCTTACTCTGACACCCCCATCGCTTTGGAATAGGGACAATCTGAATTAATTAACTGAAGCCTTTTTTTTTCTGATTATCCACTAACAAGTGGTTTTGTTATGGCCACACAGCTGTTTATTGCCAATCCTCTGAGTTATCATCACATTGTGCGTGAGAACTATGGCTAATTAACTAAGGCTTTAACAGTTTTTTTTTTTTTTACCATGCAATTTCACCAAGTGTTTGAGTGATCTCCAGTCATGATGCTTTTCCATAATGTGTCGAAGAACCTACAGTAGTTCCAATAATTTAAAATCTCCTTAGTTGTTTACTTTGCTTGATGCAGGCCAATAATTAGACCCTTCTGAAATAGCGACCTTTTTTTCCCTAGCCAGTGTAATGTAATGATAAGCATTATGTAATGATTTTATTCTCGAGATCTCAATTAATTATATACTGCTTACTTAATTTGGAGAACAGAAGCAATGACAAGTCAGTGATTAGGGAAACAACTAGTCCATCACCTTTGACTATTACTATAGGTACAGTCAATTGTGCGGTAAAGTGACAGATACAGTATGTAAAGATAATAAATGAACTTGGTGACAATAAAGTATAAAGCGAGAATAAAATTTATAAAATCTGAAAATAATGAGCTAGGATGAATGTTCCATATATAAATAAAATATTAGAAGAAATATTGTTAGAAATGAATATTTAGAAGAAAGAGGGAATGCATAGCAGAGCAGTATGGCAAAATTAACAAGAAATAACACATTTAAGCATTAAATTGTCATTACTGATATTACTTCAACATAACTGTTACTTTAACTTAATGATGCAAAGATTATATAGAAATATAATCAAATACTGTAGGTAGTTTTTGCTATGGCAAACAAAATGGTTCTAACAAAACTTCAATTAAATAGCTGGTATCAGAGCAGAGTGGCATGATTGAGCTGGCACAAATGGGATCAACTTGTCTCTATTCAGTTAGTAATTTTGCTAGCAATTTTTGAAAACTCACTTATTATCTGAAGTAACAATTACCAGTGATATCAGTGAGGTCTTATTTATAACTACGTACCAAACAGTGATTTAGATAATCTACCATGTCATTATAACACAGTAACAGTTAAAATGATATCTATTTATTTATTTATTTATTTTTTAGATAAAATCTCCATGTACTGAAACTAGCCCACCAATGGGAAACCAGATTTTCTGGACTGCCCTCTTTTAGTCCTGAGTAGCTCATATGTCTCCTGTATAAGCCCATGAGTCTAACTACAACACAACTATCCCACTTTTAACCCACGCTGAATGGCAAGTACAAGCTGGCTTTTTACAGATAACATCCAGTAGTTATGTAGCACAACCATTTATACTTATGATTTTGTGCAGTTAAAACTACTCACTCACTCACTCATCATCTATACTGCTTAATCCTCTATTCAGGGTCACGGGGGGCCTGGAGCCTATCCCAGGAGACTTAGGGCACATGGCAGGGTACACCCTGGACAGGGTGCCAATCCATCGCAGGGCACAGACACATACACTCACTCATTCACACACTACAGGCAATTTGGGACAAATTTCTGGAACAAGGAATTGAAAAATAACTAGAATGATGAAAACAAAAATGTTCTGTGATTTTCTGAAGCTCTTATTCCATGAACGATATCAATAACCCATTTATGGTTGATGTGAAAAGACCATATAAATGTACCCGTGCAAACTTTATATGTGTGTGTATGTGTTATTGACCTTGTAGCACACCCTTCATAACTAAAGCATACATATTGTGCAACCTGTAAAATCTGTGCAACCTGTAAAACAGAGCCTAAAATTATTACAAAATTATATCTGAACTGATATCATTAACCATGCAACAGAGTGGCTTTGTGGTAAGCATCGCCGTCTAGCACCTTTAAGATTTAGGGTTTTTAAATCTCACTTCCAGTCTGTGTACATGTACATGGCGTTTGCATGTTCTCCCCATGCCTGCTGGGTTTCCTCTATATACTCAGGTTTTCTCCTAGAGCCTACATGCTCTAGTTCTAGATTAATTGAAATTTCCAAATTGCTAGAAGTGTATGAATGGGTGTGTTAGTGTGTGTGCATGTGCCCTGCGATAGGTTGACACCTCATCCAGGATTTACCCAGCATGGTAACCTTGTTCCTTGGGCTAGGCTCCAGGAACCCTGTGATGCTACATAGGATAAGCTGAAGGATGGATGAATAATACACTGCCTGGCCCAAAGCCACCATTTCACAAAGGGTCAAATGATAGGCCTGTATCAAGCAAAGAAAAAAACTAAGTAGATTTAAAATGCTTGAATTTGAATGATGTATTGTGCAATGTATTATTATTAAAACCTGGAAAGATAGTGCTTACCTTTATGTCAGGTTTGTGATCGGAAAAAATCATGAATGGCCTTTTACATATTGATATCTTGATGGCTATATAACTAAAATATCATGTGTGATATTATTAATTCTATTAAATTATTTATATAATATAAATTTTTTTCTTTCCAAGTTCTGCACTAAGTTTAAATATATGAATGTCTTTTTTTCTCAGCTTGGTGAAGTTGCTTCATAATTTTTTATTTTTTTTAATCACAGCTATGTTTAATAAAAATAAAAGCATTTCCACACACACACACACACACACACACACACACACACACACACACACACACACACACACACACAATTTTGGTTTTGGATGTTTTTCCTTTTCTTTAATCAATATCAGACAAGAATTAGTAGTTGTATGCATGACCCTGCAGATAATCACTACGGCATGTTGTGTATATTGCTGATATTGCTTTTTTTATATACTTATTTTTATACTTTATACACAAATATTATGTACATTTTTGCTCCATCAATAAAAATAATTCCCAAATAGGCCATAGCTGCACAGATTATTGTGTGTTGCCCTGCAGACTGATTGACCGCATTTAGAAAGCATACAGTTTAACTGTAAAGACCTTTTGCTAGAGCTGGAAATGTTTCTACTGGTCACAGGACAGTTAGTATATAAATCAAATATAAGCACTTACTTCTTCAATTAAATAAGTAGACCAGAGCTGCTGTTAATATAAAAAGGCTGATGTAATTAAAACTATTATGATGCCAATTTGCTTCTTTATGCACTGTAAAAACTCGAATAAATTAATATTGTATCATTGAGACAACAGGGAACATTGTGCTCTTGAAAACTTTGAAGACACAGACTGAATAAACAAAGAAAACAAATTCATATTGAGCCAGCAATTTACCTGAGATACAATCACATGACTTATAAGACCTCCTTCGGATCTTTGGATTAATCATTTTGGTAAATGAGCTTGATCATATGGAGCTACATCAAATCCCAGAGTATGAATGCAACATGTGTTCACACTTCATTCAGACATGACAGATTCTGGCTTTTACCAAGCCAGATTTATGCAGTACATATAATCTGAAATATCAAAGGCTACTTTCAGTACTTTGCGACACTTTAACCGAGACAAGAACGTAATATGGTCATAAACTTTGTACAACCTCATTAAAAGTCTTGAGCAAACTCTTTTGCTTTTGTTCTATACAGTATATTAAGTAGTTTAGATTTGAAAATGACAGGATTATGCCAGTAACACGCCCAGGATCGACCCTCAGTAAGAATTTCACTTTACTTAATTACAGTAACTAATCATTTTCTCTTTTCAATATTATTGTCTGCAGTTGATGTCTGTATTTAACTCTACTGCGAAAAGGTGATGGTTTAGATCAACTACTGTACATATATATTTACAGTCATTTGTAAAAGTTATGTTCTTGTGTAAAAATATAATAAAAATCATCTGTCTTAAAATTAGGTAAATAGGACCTCAGACAAATAGCAACAATATAACTTTTTTAAGCTTTTTAAAATCATCTGAGGTGATGATTTGGGCTTTTTTTTTGCAGCCACCGGACCTGGGGACCTTGCAGTCATTCTTCCTCTGTATTCCAGATGTAAGACTGTCAGGTCGATGTTGGGTCGGGCAACAGGACAAGGATCCAAAGCACACCAGTAAATGGCTAAAAGATTAAAGAATAAAGATTTTGAAATATTTTAGTCAAAGTCGACCTAAACCCAATTGAACTCCTGTGGCAGGACGTTAAGAGAGCGGTGCATAAATGAAGAAGAATGGGCCAAAATTACTTCACAATGATGTAAGAGACCGATCATACAGGAAGCTTGACTGCAGTTTCAATTTATTGCTCCTGAATGTGAATCCACAAGCCATTGTATCATGGGGAGTGTGACTTAAGTTTGACTGACTTTGACATGGGCCAAATTTGGATGGCTATTGGATTGGAGCAAACTCTGCACTGGAAAGGAAGGAAAACCGGTGAACTGGCAACTGTGTCATGGGTGGCCAAGGCACACTGCTGTACATGGGGAGTGAATGGGGAATGTTATGTCGTTAAGTATGTCATAAGGTGAGTGTAGGCAATGGCATGAATGATCAGTTTCCATGCATTTTAATTGTATATGCTTGCGTATCACTTTAGTCCCACTGGTTAGTTTACTCTGTTTTCTTTGTCTCGTGATACTTGTGCATCCTTTGTCATCCTACATCTCCAATTATCATTGCTATAATAATAATAATAATAATAATTATTATTATTATTATTATTATTATTATTATTATTATTATATTGCTTAAAATATTTCAAAACCTTTTTTTCTATATAAAAGCTGTTTATATTGTATAAATATTACTTAATTAAATTATTATTATAATTCTTTTTATATAAACAGGATGACAGTACATTACAACACGTAATGTTACGACCGGTATTACATACGTTTCCCTCGTGCCATCCGGGAGGCTGTGGCCCCTCTGGGCATGACTTTACAAGTCCTCTGGGTATATGCTGTGGTGTCCTGCTTTTGGGTGGTGCCTCTGTCAATCAGAGTTGTTTGTCAAACACATGCGATGGGGGCTTGTAAATTTAACCCATGTATTAAAAGCATTTAAACTAACAGAGTGAGCGAGAGAGAAAAAAAAATTAAGCAATGTTCTTTATCAGAAAAACATATTTCTTTCATCTGATTTTTTTTATAGGCAAAAAAATTTAAATGAGATTTAAGTTAGATAGTTAAACTATAGTGAGATTAGAACAACAATGAAAAAGAGAATGTTATGGATAGAAATCTTTTTTCTTTTTTTTGGTCACTAATGACAAACTCAACCATACACTAGCCCCGCCTACGTACAGGGGAGGAGTGTCATTATAAGGTCAGGTATAAAAGTAAATAACTGTAGAGATGAGAGATAGAATACTTTACAGAGCTATTCAAAACTAAGCCATGAAAACCAATTACTAATTACAAAAAAAAAAACAAAAAAAAAACATTACAGAACAAATCAAAATCCTGATCAGCTGAATCTCATATATACTAAGGTAAGACAAAATGCTTTCTTTTAAGAAGTGAAAATCATTAAAGAGTAGCTTGCTGATTTGGTTGTTGTATGTTGCTCTTTATGCTTTAATCTTGTAACCATTTTGATACAATTGTTAATTCTAAACCAATGTTTTAATTAAACGATTTAGTGTGTTTCCTCTTGAAAATATGTAATCCTCCCTCTGTATCATTATGTTTTTTTTTTTTAGCAAGATGAATAAAACTGATCTGCATTCAAAGAGAATAAACATGATTAATAAATAATAATGTCAATATTAATAATAAATCTTTCAATGTGTTTGTATTTGAAATGCAAGTTGTAGAGCACCTTTTTAGCTTCCTTCCTAAATTTCTTCTCTCCCACCAGTTTGTAAAGTCTTGACAAAGAGAGATGTCTATTTAAACATCACTTAGCTTTTTAAAATTAATGTGTAAATGACTTACAGACTGAACCGAGCCTTATCAGCTGAGCAAAAATGTACTAATGGATCTCGTGATGCATATTCCTCCTGACACACCGGTGAATTATGTGTTGGCACATGTGATGATGTACTGTACATTCATATGGAAAATTACTTTGACAAGTTTGCGATTTATTTGTTATAACCGGAAAAAATGTTCTACACACAGGGAAGGCTGCACAGTGAAATCAAAAACAAGCAAAAATATATAGATTGCTGTTTAAAGTATAACTTAAGAATATAGTTAAACAGTTTTGTTTCTGACTGTATATATTAGTGAGGGGAAGTTTTAATGACTCATCAAAATTAACAAATCTTTTTTTTTTCAGTCATTTAGTTCATTTCGTTCTTCTGATCAGAAATAAAATATAATGTTAGATCTTCAATAAACAGACCCCCAACGCGTCTACATACACACGTTTTGGCTATAGTTCCAGTAATGAAAATATTACAATGCAGCTAAGGACATATTATGATAAACAGAATGAGCAGCTCACCTCTCATATCTTCTGGTCCGAATTGTTCGCTCTTTTGTCACGCGACTCTCATAAACGCTATGCAGTGCATTATGTGCAAAACTCATTTCTGTTTTCTGTACATAACCTACTGTACAGAGGTTTTGCGATGCTTTTGCGCATGCGCGCCCAGTAGAAAATGAACAAATCACTCTCTAAGACTACTCGTTCTTCTGAGACACTTTAAAGATTCGTTCTAAAAGAATGAATAGTTCTTGAACGACCCATCACTCGTATATATCACTTGATCCCAAGGTGCTGACTGTTATGTCTTTCTTGAACAGTACACTATATTACAGCAATCAATGGGGAACTTTGTCTCCAAACGAAAACGGATGGATCTAAATGGCATGCCTCATGGTCCCTTTTCTGTTACTGGAGATGTTGCACAACAATACCCATCTCAGGAAGAGGGTTCCGTTGGAGTAATTGGGACTTGCAGAGCTGGTAGTGAAATTAACCTCAGCATGGAATGGGAAACCCCCAAACACCAGAATTCCAGACCGTCCATTTACAGCACCATGGATGCAGTACCACACCTCGAGTTTTATACCAACTCTGTAGGTCATCAACGACGTAGCAGGCCATCGCTGGAGAGTCTCCGCAAGATTTCTGAAGTAAATAAACTTTCAGCTACTTCATTGAGTTTATATAATCCGACTGACCTTTTAAAAGCTTAAGCTCCACTGAGATGTAGAGCCTTGTAGTCTTAGAATTGGTGGCATCGTGGTGTAGTGGTTAGGACTGTGTTCTCATACCTCCAGTGTTGGTTCTGCCTTCAGTTCTGTGTGCAGAATTTGCATGTTCTCCCCACGAATAGTGCCTTTCCTTCAGATACTCTGCTTTCTCCCTAAAGTCCAAAGTCATGCAGATTTCTCATAGTGCTTGAATGAGTCCGTTAGTTGTGCTCTGTGATGGATTGGCACCCCATCCGGTATGTACCCTGCCTTATGCCCCAAGTCCCATGGAATAGGACTGACCCTGAACAGGATAAGCGGTATAGTGAATGAGTAAGAGTAAGAATCTGAGAACTACCCTCTTAGAGGGGAAAAGGGTTCAAACCAAATGCTATAGAGTTCTCTGAATTGTTTCTAAACGGCTTCAAGTAGAAGTTAAGGGTCTATAACTATCCAAATTATATAGCAGTTATTTTTATATGGGTTACACTGAACAAATCTATGTAATATCATATGACATTCTCTATTTATTAATTCAAGTAGCCATCACTAGCTAATGGTTGGTTGGAATGACCAACAGCCTCACACTAGCAGTCATTGCTCTAAGGGGAAGTAATGTTGCTAAGGACCCCAACCTTCTGGAAAACTACAGCCGCACACATACTTACACACCCATTATAAATGCTAATCGGTCTACAGCGTATGTCTTTGTATTATGGGGGGAAATCAGAATACCTGGAGGAACCTCACCAAGCTCAGAGAGAACATCAAACTCTACACACAGATCAAAGGCGAGCTTCAAATCCCCAACCCTGGAGGTGCGAGTCAAAAGTGATAACTACCAAGCCGACATGTTGCTGTATACTTAACTTCAGCACATTTGCTACTGTATAAATCAAATTAGAGTATAGTCATATAGTAATAAAAATATGCTTTGTTTCATTTAATGTGATGTATTTACATGTTTGTTACAGGATTATGAATTAAGTAGTAATATGGGCGACTTGAAAACAGAATCAGGGATCCACGAGGAAGAAGAGAAGCAGCAGAACAGCAGTACTAAAGGGAAGACCACCCAACCAGTCCGCTTTGGCTGGGTCACAGGTGTCATGGTGAGGGTGTGGCAGACGTGATAACATTATTCTGAGAGTTAAAAGATCCATTGATTTATTGCCTTTTTGTCTTTTGCAGATTCGATGTATGCTGAATATTTGGGGAGTAATTCTGTTCCTGAGATTGCCTTGGATTACAGCCCAGGCGGGAATCCGTAAGACAGAATAAAGTGTTTTGCTGTAGATGAGAGAGTAATGAATTTTGAAGATTTGTTATTTAGTACAGTACTCCTCAAAATGGCTTATTGTTCCTGCAGTTTGCACTTGGGTTATCATCCTCCTGTCTGTAACGGTAACCTCAATAACTTCGCTATCAGTGTCGGCTATTGCCACCAATGGAAGAGTCTCCTCTGGTGAGTAGTAAAGCCAATATAAAATTCCCAACTAAATTGAACTGTTCCAGGTTTTGACTTGATCCTGTCCTTTATAGGTGGTGCCTACTTTATGATTTCACGTACTTTGGGTCCTGAATTGGGAGGTCCAATTGGTATGGTATTCTCTTTTGCCAACGCTCTTGGCTGTGCGCTCAACACTGTGGGATTTGCAGAGACTGTCCGAAATCTTCTTATTGTAAGAATTTTATATATATATAAAATTCAGTGATACTTCAATTTACAGTACCATTGTCATTATTGCTAAATTCTATTGCCGTCTTATCCAATGATAGTCTAAAGCTAAACAGAAATAGTTAATTAACCCAAGACTTTGATCATCTACTGTCTTCTTCATATGTGGCATTTCTGTTCCTTTTTTTATAACACAGCAATATAATGCTGTCATGGTGGATGCAATCAATGATGTTCGTATAGTAGGTGCAATCACAGTCACTTGTCTTTTGCTGATCTCCTTGGCTGGAATGGAATGGGAATCAAAGGTGAATATTTCTCGTCAAATCATAAATTTTAACCTTAACTTATATCTATTTATGCTGACTTTACATTGTATGATCGGATCACTTCTCCAAATCTTGCAGACGCAGATTTTATTCTTCCTTGTGCTGATGGTGACCTTCATTAACTATTTAGTCGGGACTTTGATCCCAGCCACTCCAGAGAAGCAGTCAATGGGCTTCTTTAACTACAGATGTGGGTATCTAGAATTATAAACTCTCTCATGAGAGTTCAATCAAACGGTCTGAACACAAGGGTATTTTTTACTTATTATTTATTCTACGTTTCAGATGAGGTCTTTGCAGACAACATATTTCCAAAGTGGAGAGGCTCACAAGGTTTCTTCCAGATGTTTGCCATCTTTTTCCCTTCTGCAATTGGCATTTTGGCTGGAGCCAATATCTCTGGAGATCTAAAAGTGACAGCACACACTTTAAACAACACTTTAAAGCAGTGTCTAGAGCTGGACTGGGTTAAATAGATTACTAACATGTACTCATATGGTGTTTGTTACAGAATCCTGAGACTGCTATCCCCAAAGGAACACTGATGGCCATTTTTTGGACAACCATAAGCTATTTACTAATAACCGCAACCGTGGGTGAGTGTTTAGAGAATAGGCTAATGAATTACAACTTTTGTTATTTCTCTAACGTTCATTTGGATTTCATCCTCTCAGGTGCATGTGTGGTGCGTGATGCTTCCGGAAACCTGAATGACAGTTTGACACTGAATTTCACAGATCCATGTGAGGGTTTAGGATGCAAACTAGGGTGGAACTTTACTATGTGTGAGCAGAGCCAGTCCTGCTCTTATGGCCTGGCCAACAACTTTCAGGTATTACTTTTCTGTAAACATCACATGTCACTACATGTACTACTTACTTATGTACTTATGAATCAGTCAATCAGACTAATTGTGTGTATACAGTATATTTGTGTGGAAATTTGATGTATACCAGTTTAAATGGTAGAAACTACACATGTTCTCTTGTCAAATACAAAACCTAAACCTAAACATGATAATTATGTTATTGAATGATGTACAGTACTGTATATCTATAACTTCTATTTCATATTAAGGATTTAGAACATACTTCATTTATCTTCATTGTAAGACAAAGTAAGATTATTAACGAGAGACTAAAGGAAGGGATTTTAAGTGTTTTTTTTTTTAATGGCAGTGTTTTGTTTTTTAAGGACCTGTTTCTTATTTCATCAATAGCTCATGCCATACAGTACATCCTTTCATACACATATTTGGGAGGAAAAGAAGTGTATCAGAGAGTAATGCTAAAATGCAGAGCTTATATACAGGGGTTGGACAATGGAACTGAAACACTGGCCAATTTAATGTTGGAGGTTTCATGGCTAAATTTGACCAGCCTGGTGGCCGATCTTCATTGACTGCACATTCCACCAGTAAGAGCAGAGTGTGAAAGTTTAATTAGCAGAGTAATAGCACAGTTTTGCTTAAAATATTGCAATGCACACAACTTTATGTGTGACGTATCAGAGTTCAGAAGAGGACAAACTGTTGGTGCGTGTCTCGCTGGCGCATCTGAGACCATGACAGCAAGTCTTTGTGATGTATCAAGAGCCACGGTATCCAGTGTAACGTCAGCATACCACCAAGAAGGACAAACCACATCCAACAGGAGTAACTGTGGACGCAAGAGGAAGCCGTCTGAAAGGAACGTCCGGGTGCTGACCCGGATTGTATCCAAAAAACAAAAAAACCCACAGCTGCCCAACTCACTGCAGAATTAAATGTGCACCTCAACTCTCCTGTTTCCACCAGAACTGTTCTTCAGGAGCTCCACAGGGTCAATGTACATGGCCGGGCTGCTATAGCCAAACCTTTGGTCACTTGTGCCGATGCCAAACGTCGGTTTCAATTGTGCCAGCAGTGAAAATCTTGGGTTGTGGACAATGTGAAACATGTATTCTTCTCTGATGTGTCCACCTTCACTGTCTTTCCCACATCTGAGAGAGTTACGGTGTGGAGAAGCCCCAAAGAAGAGTACCACCCAGACTGTTGCATGTGAACCATGGGGGTGGATCAGTGATGGTTTGAGCTGCAATATCATGGCATTCCCTACTGTAGGCCCAATACTTGTGCTAGATGTGCGCGTCACTGCCAATGACTACCGAAACATTCTGGAGGACCAGGTTCTATGGAGGAACCATAGTTCAAACGTTGTATCCTGAAGGCGGTGCCGTGTATCAGGATGATAATGCACCAATACACACAGCAAGACTGGTGACAGAGTGGTTTGATGAACATGAAAGTGAAGTTGAACATCTCCCATGGCCTGCACAGTCACCAGATCTAAATATTACTGAGCCACTTTGGGGTATTTTGGATGAGCGAGTCAGGAAACGTTTTTTCCTCCACCAGGATCACGTAGTGACCTGGCCACTATTCTGCAAGAAGAATGGCTCAAAATCCCTCTGGCCACTGTGCAGGACTTGTATCTGTCATTTGCAAGACGAATTGATGCTGCATTGGCTGCAAAAGGTCCCTACACCATACTAATGAATTATTGTGGTCTGAAACCAGGCATTTCAGTTTCAGTGCCCAACCCCCATATATAATTTGAATTTACTGTAGGTTCACACATCAGTGCTTGTAATTTTTTTTTTCTTTTCATATACATTAAGGTTCTCAGTATGGTGTCTGGTTTCGGCCCCCTCATCACAGCTGGCATCTTCGCAGCCACTTTATCATCAGCTCTTGCCTTCCAGGTCTCTGCTCCTAAAGTCTTCCAAGTAAGATGCACTACCAGCCTCTTATCACCACCAAAATGATGTATCACGTTAAAAATTATTGCACCTACTCATCGGTTTTATTATTAGTGTCTCTGCAGGGACAACATATACCCATACATAGGCTTTTTTGCCAAGGGTTATGGGAAAAATAATGAGCCACTGCGTGCATACATTTTGACCTACTTCATTGCTTTGGCCTTCATCCTGATTGGTAAGTTTAAAGTTGGAGGTGTAGCTTATTTTTCAGAGGTATACTACGTATATTAACATGTGTTTGGACAAACTTTCAAACTGTGACTGTTTCCTTAAAAATCATTCATCTAAAAATTATTAGTCTGTAATTTATTGTTAGAACTTGAGTGTACATGGGTAATCAGCTTTGATTCATCCATATATAGATATATACTGTATATACAAACAATACATTCTATACATAATGTGAATATGGGTCGGCAGGTCAGTGCTTGTATATCATACAGTATACACTTAAGGTGCTCCGTATGGTGTCTGTTAGTATTTGCCCTTTTTTTTTTTTATCAATCACACAACATTGTTTATCCATTCCTTAACTTTTCCATTTTCTATCCACTTTCATGGCCTTTTCAGGAGAGTTGAACACCATCGCGCCTCTCATCTCGAATTTCTTTCTGTGCTCTTATGCTCTCATCAATTTCAGCTGCTTCCATGCTTCCATCACAAACTCACCAGGTGAGTATGCACCTCAGACTCCTCTCAAACAATAAACCCATAAATGCTATGTAAAACGTCTTATGTTGTCATGTAAAAATATATGCACTGTGCACTGTTATAAAGTACTGTGCAAAATCTGTGCATCTGTACATGCAAATCAATGCTGTAGAGTACGGATGTCTACAAACTATAACGCCCAGTGAACAGTAATTCATTAATCAATGTCAGTATTTGGTGTGGGTTTCCTCCGGGTACTCCGGTTTCCTCCCACAGTGCACAGACATGCAGGTTAGGTTAATTGGCGTTCCCAAATTGGCCGTAGTGTGTGAATGAGTGTGTGAGTGTGTGTATGTGTGTGTACCCTGCGATGGATTGGCACCCTGTCCAGGGTGTGCCCCGCCTTGTGCCCTAAGTCTCCTGGGATAGGCTCCAGGCCGCCCGTGACCCTGAATACAGGATTAAGCGGTATAGATGATGATTGAGTGAGTATTTGGTGCAATGGCGGCACAGTGGCATAGTGGTTTGATTCCTGCCTTGGGGTCCAAAGACATGCAGATTAGATTAATGTGTTTCCAAATTGCCTACAGTGTATGTGTGTGTGTCCTGTGATGGACTGTCACTCTGTAACCATCATTGTGCCCCAAGTCTCCTGAGATAGGCTTCAGTGACCCTGTATACAGGATAAAGCAATATAGACAGTGAGTGAGTATTTGCTGTGACAACACCTTAGGTGCAAGGTACAACTCGTGCAGTTTTATAAGGAAACTAGCTACTAAGCTTTACTAAGCATCATGCAGGACCAACCAGTTATCCTGAGGATGGATGTTGGTTGCTACACCTGCTTCTTTTTTGCATGCAAGCCCCAGCAACTGGTGGTGGCTTATATAATATGCTGATATCTCTTTTGGCATACGTATATTTGATTGTGACTTTTAATTTTCTGGTGGAATACTGATGTTTGAAAATCAGAAATGTTTTTCGTACTTTTATATTAGTGGACCCACTCTAACATGTTATTGAAGAACTGTGTGGTGCAATGATAGGTTTCTTGCCTGCAATGCAGAAGGACTGGGTACAATCCCAGCCACTGGATGCAGTGCCGGTCACAAGCCCGGATAAAATGGGAGGGTTGTGTCAGGAAGGGCGTCCAATGAAAAACCTGTGCCAAGGACAGTTCTAATGATATTGCATCGTTATAATGATATAGTTGCCACACGGTTGCTGTGATCCTGGAGGAAGAGTATAATTACGTATATAAAAGCTATAACGACTTGTTTCATTGTGTAACCATATTGTCACTGCCACTTGCAGGATGGAGGCCATCTTTTAAATACTACAGTCGCTGGACTTCCCTGTTCGGGGCTGTAATCTCTGTGGTGCTGATGTTCCTGCTCACCTGGTGGGCTGCTCTTATTGCTTTCGGGATCATCTTCTTTTTATTAGGTTATGTTATGTACAAGAAGCCAAGTGAGTAACTCATCTCAGTTCTTTTGAAGTCTATATCAAAGGAATGTCCATGAAAAAAGGCATTTTAAAAAGATAGTCATGTATTGTAATAGTCATGTATTTCTTTCAGAGGTTAATTGGGGCTCGTCTGTCCAGGCTGGTACTTACAACATGGCTCTGTCCTATTCGGCCTCTCTTGCAACTGTAGATGATCATGTCAAGAATTTCAGGTAAGAGTGATGCAATAGTTGCGTTTGGACAGGATTTCTAAGGGGTAACACTAGCTGTGCTCTTAATTTTGGGTTGAACAGTGGGGGGTTGAGATCTCCACCCATGTCCTCGGTGTCTGAAGACATGAGACATAACAGAACAGTGCCTGCTCTGCTAATTACATTGAAATGAGAAAGCCAACCACTTTCTTATAAAAGTTATAATTTTATTGTGATTTTATTTAATCACTTACAATATTATATTTGTGGGGTTTTGATTATTGAGGAAGTGGTTACGTCCCCCCATTCCGGTGTAAATTATGCCTATGGGCATACTTACATTCTAACACTATATCAAAGGGACCATGTGACTTAGAAGAAGCATATGATTGCTGATTGATGGCTGTCAATTAAGAAGTGTCAAATATGATCCAATTCAGCTACTAAATTCGGGAGAAAAATGTGGGGGGAAAAGATGTTAAAATAGTTCAATCTTAAAGATTTGTAAAACTCTTCCTTCATTTTTTAAATGATATTTCTCTTTATCTTTCCTTCAGACCTCAGTGTTTGGTTTTAACTGGTCCTCCAAACTTGCGTCCAGGTCTGGTTGACTTTGTTGGCTCTTTCACAAAGAACGTCAGTCTGATGATCTGTGGAAACATTCTCATGGTGAGATTAAAGCCTCTCCTCTGGTTTTAAATAATGGATTTACCCCAAGCCATCTGTGAACAGGATCCAATGGAACACAATGGATGGACACATATATACTGTATGTCTATGTGCATGGGGTTTGCATGTTCTCCCCGTACTTGATGGGTTTCCTCCCCCAGTCAAAAGACATGCAGATTAGGCTTATTGGTGTTCCCAATTGTTAGTGTGTGAATGTGTGTATGTGAACGTTGACCGGAGATCCTACCACAGTGGTACAAACTAGGAATAAATACCATAGAGGTTTCTAGGTGGATGGAGATGGAAATTGCCTATAGTGTTCAAGTGAGTGTGTGTGTGTGTGTATGTACTGTATGTGTGCCCTGCGAAGGATTGACACCACATCCAGGGTGTGCCCCGCCTCGTGCCCTAAGTCTCCTGGGATAGGCTCCAGGTCCCTCGCGACCCTGTACACAGAATAAACGGTAAGTGGGTAAATGTTTTGTTTGTTTGTTTTTGTCTGCAGGAGGAGAATAATTCTGTCAAATCCCAACCCAGTACAGACAGATTAGTAAAATGGCTGAACAGTAGGAAGGTCCGTGCCTTCTACACTCCTTTAAAGGGAAATAGTTTGAGAGAAGGAACTCAGCATCTCTTGCAGGTAAGCCAACTTTACCAATAATGTATTTGTTTATTTATTTGCTATTTTTTATTTCAATTTTGTATATCCCTTTAAAGGCATCTGGTTTGGGAAAACTCAAGCCTAACATACTGGTCATGGGATTCAAGAATAATTGGAAGGAGTGCAGTCCTTATCACTTAGAAGATTATGTGAGCACCATATAGTAAGTAAAAACAGCATGTATAATCCCAACCCAATTTTTATAACAATAATAGAATAAAAGTTGTAATGTTTGATGTAAAATGCATCAAAAATGTATTTTTACGTTTTCTTCCCAGTGATACATTTGATTCTAACTATGGAGTGTGCATTCTGAGAATGATGGATGGACTTGACATTGAAGAAGAGTTAGAGTCTGAAGGTAACTGTAAATCTATTTCTTTCATTTTTGTTTGTTTGTTTGTTTGTTTGTATTTGTTTTAACAAGATTGGTGAACAGGTGGTATGCTGGCTTAATTGATTGCACTGTCGACTTGCACATACTGGATCTAGGTTTGATTCCCAGCCAGGTTCAAATCCCACCTCTGTGTGCGTGAAGTTTGCATGTCCAAATTGGCGTTCCCAAATTGCCCGTAGCGTGTCCTGTAATGGATTAGCACCCTGTCCAAGGTGTACCCCGCCTCGTGCCCAAAGTGTCCTGGGACAGACTCCTACTCCTAGGAATGACTACGCTGTTTATCTTATAGAAAACCAAGCATTCGAGGCCGACGAGAACATCGACTCAGATCAGAGTCAGAACTCAGACAAAGAATCAGGTAAACCAGGTTTTACACAGTGCACTGATCAGCCAAAATGCAAAACCCAAACATAAAGCCCAATATTCTGTAGGTTCACCTGGATTTAACTTCTGATACCTTTCTATTGTGGGCAATATACTTTTTTTTTCAGCAATTTGATCAGTTTGATCTCGCCTATGATCTTGTCACTAGTATATAGTATGAATATAAATGAATATATATGAATATAATAATGGATATCATTATTGATGGTGTTGTTGGTGTTATGGCTGATTGGTGTATGTTTCACTTAAATTTTTTATGAATTTCCTGACAAATGTCATCATCCTCTCATAATTCTGCTTACACATTTCTCTTTGCGTTTGACCCAGATAACAAAAATCAAAAATCAAACCATGTGTTCAACAATGACATTAAAACAGTTTTTCAGAATAAACAGGGACATAAGACCGTAGATGTGTACTGGATCTCTGATGATGGAGGTAAGTTATTATTGATAAATTAAACATGATATTAAATGTAGCAACAGGAATAATACTTTTTTTGAAGAGCTGTAAAATGTTAACTGGCCATGTGACCTCTATGGTCGGGGGTTCGAGTCTCGCCTTCGGGTTTTGTTTGAGTAGAGTTTGTATGTTTTCCCCATGCTTGGTGCGTTTCCTCTTGGTATTTGAGTTTTCTCCCAGAGGCCTGAGTAGGTTAATCAGCATTTCCAAATTGCCTGTAGTGTGTGAGCTTATGCCATATGACGGATTGGAACCCAGTCCATGGTGTACTCTACCTTGGGCACCGAGTTCCCTTGAATGGACTCCAGGCTTCCCATGACCCTGAATAGAATAGGCAGTATAGTGAATGGGCGAGAAAGTTAATGAAATCTTTTTTGGTATTTGCCAGATTGTTATGTAGTGATTGGTTATAAATATATTTATCCCTGACTTTTTACTCAGGTCTGACTCTGTTGGTGCCATATCTGTTAACTAGAAGAAAGCGCTGGAGGAAAAGTAAAGTTCGTGTTTTTGTCATAGGGGAGCTGCACACCATGGAGCATGAGCGCAAAGAGTATATTTTTGTTTATTGTGAATTATACACTTATTGTCATAGAAAGATTTGTAAGAAAATTACATCTGTCATACCCATTACCGAATCTGTTCTCAGGATGATCACATTACTACGACGATTTCGCTTGGACGTCCATGACGTCATTGTAATGACTGACACTGAAAAGTCGCCTTCCTCCAAAAAGTATGTTTTTTTTTTTTTTTTGAACAAGCTTAAATGTTTACTTTACCAAGACATCTACTGACATTAAATCGTTTCATACGTCAAAAATAATCCGCACTCCGGCTATATTAAAACGCGCATTTCCATTTTCCACCTGTCTCCCCAGGCACTGCTGTGCAAGTGTGAATGTTTCACATCATTTTATTTGTAACTGCGGTGCGGGCAAAAGTAGATTTTGCGCCCCATGAGGTGTTAAAGCATCCTCCCTATAGTCCTGATCTTGCCCTATCAGACTTTGGTCTCCTGAAAGCAGCCCTACGAGGATGAAGAGTCAATCCTGATGAAGTAGTGAAGACAGCAGCGGCTCACAGTTCAGCCTAAAACATTCTTTAATAAGGGATTACGAAAGCTTGAGCAGATGAGCAAAGTATATTGAAAAGCAGGGCGATTATGGTGAAATGATGATATGCAGTAAAAAATGATGTATTTGTGATTTCTAAAGCAACTTAAAATAAATTCTACAGCCAAAGTGCGGATCATTTTTGATTCACCCTCGTAGATTGCACGCCTAGAAAGCAATGCTCGGCGATAATTACTGTTCATATTTACATTTACATTATTTTATGTCTGCAGCTTAAAGCGATTTGAGGATTCTGTGGCCTCGTTCAGGGTCCAAGAGGAGCAGCAGAGAGAAGTGTCAGAACAGCAACAAAAGACATCCTGTCCATGGAAAGTTTCAGATAAACAGATGGAGGCATTCAGACTCAAGGTGTGTCTGAGACTGAGCATTGTTGGGAATTATTACATTTTAACCCCCTTTAAACCTTTCATGAGTGCACAGCAACAAATCCAGTGATATTCTACTATTATATAGAGAAATGTATATACTAGACACTATTGTGTGTGACTCACAACAGTGTGACTAGGTTGTGCAGATCATGAGGGTTGTAATGATGCATGGTGTGTAATCATTTACAAATGTGCAAATGTGTGGGACTCCTACTTAATGCAGTTGTCAGAACCTGTATAGTTCTAGAGCATGGGCTGGGTCTGATAGCTCTGGCTCACAATGACACGTTACATAATATGGTAACCTAAGAACGTTATAATGTGTTATAAAGAACTTTTCAGTAGCTGGGAAAGGACACAGCTCTACATCACTGTGTTGATTCTGTCTGATTTTGGGCCTCAGTTAAATAAATAAAGCAACACCTTAGACACCACTTTCCCCTAACAATCAACATATAATTCAGTTTAATCTAGTTGATTAATGAATAGAATTAAATTATGACCTTAGTGTATCCTTATACAAATAAGTCTAGGAGGTAAAGATGTTTCGGGCATGCATTAGGTAAACTCTCTGAAAAATGATTTTCAACGCTGCAGAGGAGCATCAGCTCTTAAGGAAATTTGATTACTTATTAGTTATTGTTGAATTATTACGTTTGTCTTTTAGTCAGAGAGAATGGTGAGACTGAATGAGATCATTAAGAGGAATTCCAAAAATGCTGCACTCATCTTGGTGTGAGTAGTGACCCCAGTTCATAACATTAACGCGAAAAGGTACACCCACAAGCCGTTTTATTAGGAACACCTTTTACACTGTACGCTTCAAGTAATGTTCACATCAGACATGATGTTAAAGAATGCGATCTCTGTGACTTCAATTGTGCCAGTGTTGTTGCCACCAGATGGGAAATTGTAATATAAAAATGCATAATTAAAAGAAATCTATCACTATATAAAAATCATATATGCATTAAAGCCACAGGTAGAAACATCTTGTTGATGAAAGAGATGAGAGGACAATGCCCAGACTGGATTGAGCTGACAGAATGTGTATAGGTAATTCAAATCAGCACTTTTTACCACCACATCAGGTTCCTTTCCTTTCAGCCAGAAACAGGAATTTTGTTCTGAAATTTTGCAAGAAATTCGCCTCGGTATTCGAAGCATTTTCGGTTCACGAATGATCGAGCCAAACCGAACTGAATGCCAGCTAAGCTGCACGTCCTGGAGCAGATCGAAGTGAGTTACATTTATTTTGGATTTCTGCATTTTGTGCAAGATTTAGTACAGACATAGCACCATAGGTCCCAAGAATGCTAGCAAGGATGGTTGGGGGTGCTTTCAATTTTGTTGTTAAGCAGCCGGTGCCAAGGGGAATCATAAATTTAAGCTTAAGTGAGATTTAAGGGGGCGGCACGGTGGTGTAGTGGTTAGCAGCTAAACGCCTTGCACCTCCATGGTCCAGGTTTGATTCCCGTCTCTGTGTGCATGGAGTTTGCATGTTCTCCCCGTGCTTGGTGGTTTTCCTCCGGGTACTCCGGTTTCCTCCCACAGTCCAAAGACATGTAGGTTAGGTTAATTAGTGTTCTCAAATTGGCTGTAGTGTATGTGTGTGCCCTGCGATGGATTTGCACCCTGTCCAGGGTGTATCCCGCCTTCTGGCCTAAGTCTCCTGGAATAGGCATGATGAATAAGTGAGATTTAAGGTCTATTTATTTCACATTTTACCTCATTTACATGTTTTTTTCTAAATATTTTGATTATATTCCTGCATATGAAAACAAATATAGTGACTGGAACGGATTATCTGCATTTACATTATTTCCTATGGGAAAATGTGTTTTGCAATACGTAATTTTGTCTTAAGAACTCACCTCTGGAGCAGATTAAATTTGTATACCGCTGTACCTTTAGGGAACATATTAATCAAGTAAACATGAAAGTTCTTCATTTACATTTCTACTTCAGTAAAAGTACAAAATACTTACCTTCAAATTACTTAAGTATAAGTAAACCATTTCGTTACTGTCCACAACCAACTTGGTTTCTGATTTCAAAAACCTGCTACATGATTGAGCATTTCACAGAGGGAAGGAAAATCACACTATTATATAAAGTATAATGGTCAGCATGTGGTGATATTACCACTTCACATGCTACACAAAGTTGTGGATATGGAATCCAACACCATGCAGAAATGTATTGAAGTAAAAAGTACAGATATTTGTTTCAGGGTGATTTAGCTAAAGTAAAAAGTATCTACTGATCGTTTAAAGTAGGTCCAAGCAAAATAAGGACGTAAATGTCTCGCCACCAAAGACTCACCAAATAAGAGAGTTAAATGCCCATGTTAGCCTCTTCCTGCCTAGCTGGAATGGAACACAACATTTTCCCTTTCTGGAAACCTCAACGTTTAATGTTCTGTGCATGTTGAGATACCTTTCTGCTCACCACTGTTCAAGGTCAGGAAGTAGAAGAGTGATTTATATCCTTCCTGGCAGATTGAATCAATTTGACCATTGTCCTCTGATGTCTCTTATGAAGACATTTCAAATCTTCACAGAAATGACATTTTTCCCATTCTGATGTTTGATGTGAATGTTAACTCAAGCTTCTGCACACCCATGTGCACAGATGTTCCTAATAAGGTGAATGGTGAATTACTATCCTAAGGCATTTTTAGCATATATGTAATCAAACAATAGTATTTCAATTGCACTTAGCTTCATGTGAGTACTAATGATGTGTTCATTCGTCCTACATTAAACACGCTATTAACAAACATAACTGACCAGAAACGCATAATACACTTATGTTACTAACACTTTGTGTTTTTTGTGTCTCAGTTCGTTACCTGTCCCTCAAAGCGACTGCCCCAGTTCTCTCTATATGGCCTGGCTGGACACACTGAGCTTCGGACTTCACTGCCCCATCCTCTTTATACGAGGAAATCAGAAAAACGTGCTCACGTTCTACTGCCAGTAACGCACCTACAAACATGTTAATGATGATGGATCAAACTATGCAAATCTCCAGACAATATCTTCCATCTGAGCATCATCTTTCATACAAACACTCATTGAGCATATTTCCAACGAAAGATCTGAGCAACTGATGGTTTAACTCTGCGGGCACTTCTTGAGTATAAAAGTGGATCGCCATTTTGAAAGGATAAAAGTTTAAATGGAGAATTTTATTTAACTTTATTTAATTATGAGATTTATTTTAAGAGATTGATTTTATTTTCACTAATTAAAATAATACAAGTGTCTTGTTTTATAAACAAAGTTTTCAATGACCTTTAAAAAAAAATAGGCTCCCCTAACAGTGACCTCATATACCAAGCGCATTCATGTCAAACCAGGACGTTGTGAACGTCCCCAAAAACGATTGACATTTACAGTAAACTCAGTGGACCGTCTGATTGTTGGGAAATGATGGATCACCAACTTGAAGAAGGGATGCATCCGTCTCCGAGAACTGTACATGCAATCATTGGACAATGGAAACCACTTGCACCACTTCTTGTTGTACTGAGTAACCTTCCTACCTTGATGGTATCCCAAGCACTATCGAAACGCTGGGATAAGTGCATCAGTGTAGCATTACATAGCGAAATAAAGGAAGTTTTTACTCTCATAACTGTTTTGTTTTATTCAAATGCACCTCATATTAAAAGAAATGTTGCTTTAGGTCAAGAACTTCAGTTAAATGTTCACATCAAATATAAAAACCATGGTTGTTGGTGCCAGACAGTCTATTTAAATTATTTCATAAAATTCTGGGATTATACACGGCATCCTGTGGTTGTAACTAGAGTAACCTAAATAACTTGACATATTATGCATAAAAATTGCCCAAGATTACAATCACTTCAGTCAATCACATTTTCCAGCTTAGTTGAGTCCATCCACGCCTGTAATGCTTGTTTTTGGCTGACAGGAGTAGTACCTGATGTATCGCCTCAGAGTTTGACATATCGTACGATGATTCCATGCACTGTGGTGCTGCCATATGTTTGAATAACGGCGTCAATGAACACGTGTTCTGGTGTTTTTCATAAAGTGGATAAGGTATACATACATATTAGCCATAACGTTACAATGCAATGTGTGATGCAGAACGCTGGCATCACATGCAGATTGATCGACTGGTCTGATTGGACTAGGATCTGGGGAGTTTGGAGGCTGTTATCAGCAGGCTTGGGTTCTTTGGCTGGTTGTATTGCGCCAGGTGATCTATTGTAGCTAGTTTTACATCGGAGCCTTCCTTTGGTCCACACAGGCACAAATGCACCTGTGATGCCCACGATCATGTTAAAAGTTTGCAGTTTTAATGTTATGCGAGAGTTGCACTGAGGTGAAGCACAATGTAATGTCACAAAGTATGGCCAAGATATGGAAAAGCAAAGACATCAGCCTCGCCGTCCAGGCTATCATGCTTCTCACCATCATATATGGTTGTGAAAGCTTGGACAGTGAAAAACGCTGACAGAAGACGGATTAGATGTGTTTGAACTCTGGCATTGAAGAAGGCTGCTACGAATTCCCTGGATAACGATGAAAATCAACATGCAAGTTAAAAATCTACTCTAACCAGACACGTCATTGAAAGCTAAATTCTCCAGGCAACAGTTGACCCTATTTTAACATGCTATGCAAACCAATTCAAGCCTGGAAAAATCATGTTGGGAATGGTCAGCGGAATACACAGAATAGGCCGCTCCAAAAGCACTATGGCTTGATACACTCAATCTCAAGGAAGGAGTCCAAGACAGGAAGGCATGGAGGATAAAATAAAAATGCGGGACTACAAAGTAACCAAGTCAGGCAAGACTGAATGACAATGAATTAACGTTGTGTTTATGTAATGGCTGATTGTGTGTGTACAGAAAATTAAACAAGGAAACAGTTGAATTCAAACAATTTATACCAGTTTTAGCAGGAACTCAACATTACACAAATACACCTGTGCTCTCTTTTCAAATATACAAAGCAACAACAACAAAAAAAAAAAACTATAAATATCAATAGTAAAGTAAAATGTTCAAGTCTGGTATTTGGTGGGTAAATCAAACTTTATCAATGATACCCAAGGTAACATTAAATATCCATTAAAACTCTAAAGCAGTATACCTTTGCATTTACAAGATATTACTTAAAGGGAAAAAAAGAAAGAAAAAAAGTACAATTGTGCTAAGGTATAACATTAATAGACTGAACTGACAAACAACCTCCACCTTCTACCTCTCCAAAATTATGTTCAATCCCATAATTAGAGTAAATAAATTTGCCAAAGGCAGCATATTGAGTTTTTATTTTTTTTTAAATAGTTTTAAACTGTAGACAATTAAAAGTTTCACATGTTCATCCAGATGACATTCAGTCCAACTCCAGCACTCAAAAGCAAAACGGTTTGTCCACAACTGTAATTACTGGACACCAGCCTTCAATTATTAGTCACATTTTCATTTTGGTCAAAGTATCTGTATTGAAAGAGCAAACCTTTCAAGAAATATCTGAAGAAGATACTCTGAGGCACATCACCTAGCATGCATAGACTTCAAATTCAGAGAAAGACAAAAGTAAACACTTTTGCACATAAGGATCTTCCTGTTCTTCTCTCGGTTCAGTTACGGATTCAGGAATCCAGAAAGTCACGATCATTTACTGCGCGCACAGTTTATGAACAGATACATGATTTGTACTCTTCTGAAGAAGAACACCAGAGCGAAAGTAAAAACCTGAATGAAGGTTCCAAACATTAGCTAAACAAATATTCGTCAGCAAAGCCTGTTGACTGAGCAAACAAAATAAAGTATTTCCATTATGACAAGCCACTGAGCTGATGATTCATAAGTTATAGTGGAGTTATATTAAGCTGTAATGTAATGACATCCCCCATTTTACAGTTTTCATTTAGCTGATCATCAGCAAATAATGATCTATAATGGAACAAGCCCAATTAAGGAACTGGTAAAACTCAAAATATAACAAATATCACAGTAACAAAACGGAGATTTCCAGAATGATCAAGTATTTCCAAAAAAAAAAAAAAAGGTTTAATGCTCCGTGAATATCCTTGAAATACTGAAAACCTAAATAAGGAATACAGAAATTAGTTTAAATGCTTAAAAGATGAAATAAGTATAAACGGAGCTTATAGATATACCTTGGGCATAAGGATACCTTTAAACAAAAGGACATGTGCAGTAGGGAGGATTCCATGGTTTAAGAAACAGTCTGTTACTTAATAAGGCACATTATCAATGTCACAAAACCTGCTCTAAATGGTGATGGCTAAAGTTTTGGAGTCAGTCAATTATTAGTGAATGTCTAATCAACCAGGACGCACTACATTGTATAAGGGACAGAATGACAGAATGTCAAGTGCAAAACACTAGATACTTGAATAAGGCTAAGTGACAACACTAATGCTAATATAGAAATGCGTACTATTGAACATTATCCATTTGCTGCTGGACATTTTCTGCACACCTATGATGTCAAGGAGCTACACAAAAGATGACAGAGATGAACTCAAACCATTGTTATGTTTCTTTATAACAAAGCTGTGCAAGCCATCTTTCTTACCAGAACAGAAACACCCATCACTTGTAAAAACACCATTACTAATCTGCAAAAGCAGTCTTTATCCAATACGAGCCTTCAGCGTCACTTCGATGTCCTTGTCCGCTTCGCTAACGTAGCTGAGGTTTCCATGCCTCTTTTTGCTGCGGTCTTTGGAGATCCTGTTTGTGCAAGTGTGGCTTCCATCTTTCTTTGAGACCTTGTGAGCACCTGGTCCTCTGATAACAGAGGTTTCATGTCCATAATATGAGACGGAGACGTTAAACTTTCAGAACCTTTTTGAAGAGGTGATTTCTTATTGTCAGTTTTTGTTTGAGGAGACTTTTCAGTTGTCACCAGGACGACTTCTTTACTCGTGGTTTTGGAGGCAGATAAACGCTTCGATTTGAACACTCTGGTAAGCACCCTCTTTGGAGAAATTCTGCCTTTTTCATTTTTCTCCAACCCTCTACCACCACCTTTTGGAATTTTCTTTTTCAAAGCAGGTGTTCTTGCTTTTTTCACCAATTGGTTCACTTTGACCACGGCTGGTTTTTGTCCGCTCCTTGTGGACAGTTTTTCTTGAGAGACCTTTTTTGTCGTGGAATGACGATTGTCCACATCATCTGCTGGTGACCTTTTCAACTTCTTCAAAGAGTTTTGTTGGACTTGTTTTTTCTCACGCATGTTGGAATATTTCCGCAGAATTCTAGCACTTGCTGGATTTTTTGCACTTGTTGGATTTTTTGCACTTGCAGCAACCTTGCTGTGGCTCTCGACAGACTGCGTCAAACCAGGAGAGCTCTGTGGCTTTGAAGAGATCCGAGTTGCAGTTCTAGATTCTCGTTTTTCCTTGCCCTTGCAGATCCCCTGGGCCAAAGCTTTAGCAATTAGCCTTTTGTTCTTGGCGTTGCTCTTCACAGGGGATACAATGGCAAACTTTTTCAGGTGTTTTTTTAAGCGTTCAGCTTGTAGACTTGGGAATACACAATCAGAAGACTCTGGCACAGAAGTTAAGGTTTGAAAATCCAACTGCGTCTCAGAAGGAAGCCTTGTGTTCACTTGTTTTACAATAACAAGAGATTTTGTTTCCGTGGATTGCAAGAACCAGCGACAGATATTAGGAAGGTCAAAGGACTTCATAAATAGCATTTGCACAGGAGAAAACTTGTGCTGCTCTAACGACCTTGGTTTCCTATTTCTCCGTTTGCTTTTCCATATTTCCTTTAGTCTGTCTGCCTTGTTTTTTGGTTTCGGTGCAGGCTGCCCCTCTTTGTCCAGTTGAACCCAGCCTTTTTGCATCTTATCAAATTTGCTATTTAAATCTGAAATCAAATGTTGGTTTGCTTCCCCATTTAAAGCCTCCAAAAACTTGCTTGGACTGGGTATTAAAGGACTGGTGGTTGGTAGGTTTAGTGGAATAAATGAATCTGGGACAGAAGATACTTTTGTTTGGTCATTAAAAGGATTAACAGCCTTGATGCTAGCACTCGTGTGTTCTCCCTTATGAACTATGGACAGTACAGATGTTCTAGACATTTTCTGAAGTCTTGGTGAAAGCTTTTTATTTTTGGGTGGTGTTGGTAAACAATCTTGCTTTTCAGCATCTAAAGTATTACTCCTTCTCAACGACATGCGTCCAGGGCTCTCTACAACAGTTACAGCATCTGGACTAAATGAACCACAGCTGGATGACTGTTCTGCCGTCAGTCCACTTCCACTTCTAAGAGGCATGTGCCCAGAGCTTGCAGATTTCTTAGAGGGAACACTACTGTTCTCAGCGGTGTTCTCACCATTGGGTTGTTCGGTGATGGTGCCTGATGTACCCTTAATCACATCGGAGGAACCTTCATTGGCATGGTGGCTGACTGCACTACTGTTTCTGCTTCGCAAAGGCATGCGCGTCATGCTGTCTAAACTGTTCGGATTTGGGGAATCTTTAACAGTCTGCTCGGCCAAACCACTATTTCTGTTTCTCAAAGGCATTCGTCCAGGCTTCTCTACAGGGCCTGCATTGGGGGACTTGCAAGAATCTCCATCCACAGGTTGATCAACACTAACGTTATTCCTGACTCTCAAAGGCATTCGTTCAGGGGTGAGAGGAATATTTTTTGTTGGTGAACTGGAGTCACTGCTAACCGAATGCTCATTATGACTGCTCCTTTTCCTAAGAGGCATTCTTTCAGAAACGTTTATGGACTTTCCAGGGCTGTTTTTCTCACAAGATTTACCATTCTCAAGAGTATTCATCTCACTCTCAGGACCATCATTCACCGAACCCCCTTGTCCTTTAAGTTCATCATTTGGGTTTGAGAGCTCTTGGACGTTCTGGTCTTTGTCAGACTCTGTTTCCTTCGCCATCGTTCGTTTTTGCTTTGGTCTTGTGCACACTTTATCTATACATTCAACCTGTGTGACCGATGGAGACGGTTGTGCTTCTTCATCTGTGACTAAATTACACTGACCACCGTGACATGGCACGTTTTCCTCAGTATGCTTTAATTTAGAAAAAAACAATGACTGTTTAGAGTCTGGAATGTTTTCTTCATGGATATCATCAGTCTGTTTTGTCTGATCTGATACATCAGAAACAGTGGTTTGTTCAGATATACCTTTGGAGGCTCCACTTCGCAAGCACCTATCTGAGGGGAGGGTATGTTTTGCAACACCCTTCTTTGTAACGAAAGTTTCAGATATCACACCTTCACTGCATTCTTCACGTTGTTCTTTTACAAGTTCCTCAACTACTAGATCAGAGATGGACTCGACTTTATCGGGATTCATAGAATCCAGTGCTTTGACATTTGCTTCACTTTCACAACTCTTTTGTAACACTGCGCTGTGATCTGCACAAATCATTACCTGATTTTGTGGGCATTTCATCTGCTCTGAGAAATCGCACTTGGCAGCATTTGTATCTGTCAAATCACTTTCTACTCTCATATCTTCTGCCCCAGATGCATTAGTATCCATGTTTGAGGAGTCTGTGTTTAACAATACTTCTGTCCCTGCATTCTGACCCTGGACCCCTGTTTCTAACTCACTTTCTATTGCACTTGATTCAGGAGAATCAATATTTTTTGTTGCAACTTCTATTTTCTCAGTTATTTCATCTGCTATGGTGGAATTAGGACCTGCGTCGCTGCTGTCCAAGACGTCATGTACGCCAAAATCAGAGTCATCCTGCACATATTGATCACACACTTCATCTGTAAGAGTTTGACCTGTCTGACTAGGCTCTACAATCAAATCTTCACTCGTTATTTCAACAACATCTCCAGGCAATTCCGTCACCACTGATTGATCAGATAGGTTTTGGTTCATCACAGTTTCCATACAATCCCCGGTAAAAGGTACAGTCATAGCAGGTAAGCCGTCGGGTTTAGCAAGTGCCTGCTTTGGGGTGACTGATGTTGTTATTTCCGGCATTGGAACAGGACAATTCCCACTACCATTTGCGCCAGACTTGCGTACTAAAGTTCGAACTGTTTTTAGCTCCCAGCAATCTCCCAAAATCGAATGTCCTCTTGTGCTTTTTCTAGCATTTTTCCTTGGAAGCATATGATTCTGTGATTGAAGCGGACATTCAGTAATTGGTTTCCCTACATAAACAATATCATACTTACTGTCAGGATCATTTACAACAGTGTTACTTATTGACGCAAGCCTGAGTCGAGAGTGTGAGCCTCTGCTACTTTTCTTAGCTGTTCTTGAGGAATTCGATGAAATGATGTTTGAAGTCCTTTGAGCTGAGCACAGTTTAACAGGTGCATCACTGCTATGAACTGGAAAGCATTTAGGGTCAGTGTTTCCATGATTTACAGAACATGAAGACAGCAAACTAAGATCATCTTGATCAGTGCTGTGTGCGTGTGACCGTGTCTCAGAAGCACATGAGCCCTCCTCTAAAGTCCCACCATTAGCTTCTTGAATGATCGAGTCTACCTCAGACAACTTTTTCGCTTCCAGGTTTCCAAGGTTGTTTTTCACAATCAGTAGAGTTGGACACTTGGGTTCAATGTTTGTACCCCTACTTTCATCATTAACATAATCAACAGTGTTATCATTAACTTCAACATCTGTCTGACAAATATCTAAGGAAGATAGGTTCTTGATTAATGCAATCGATGGCCGATCCGTTTTCAGGAGCTGTTCTTCAGGGGGAACTTCTGTATTTTTAGAAACGGGCGACTCTTGGCACCCATTCTTGTCTCTTCCTACAGGCAAAGTTTCTTCAGTACCTTGGATCTCAACCCCTTCTTTTGTGGAGTCTGAGCCTGCTGGTTTTTCTGTGGCTGCTGGGGAGGACAGTTGCATGTGACTAGAAGACGTCACGGCCTTCACTTCAGTTTGCAGGAATCCAAACGCGTCAACAATCTGTCGCTGGTGATGCAAACATAGCTTAGCCATGAACTGTCCTAATGTGGATGATGAATGTAGATCCCTTGCTTGAGCCAAACCTGAATCTGAAGCTTGCCTGAAAGGAGGGACAAAACACAAATACTTTCTTATAAAAAACAAAAAAAACACAAATCACAATGAATTTAAAGCAACTTAAAAATGTAGCTAAAAAGATTTACTACAAAATAATGTGCATTTTATAGACCTAGAATAGAAGAAATTTACATAAACCAGTCATAGAAAAAAATGGTCTGTCTCTCTTTCTGTTTCTCTATATGTACTGTATATATAGCAAGTTTTAACAGCCTATGGTGCACAGGTCAAACTGTGTCTGCGTCCTAAATTGACAGCTGGACAGAATTTAATGAAACTTTTGCAGTACTTGGATATCTGTCCGATTTTGTCTTCGCACCATAAGTGAAATCAAAAAGTAAAAGCAATGGTATGAACAGTTATGTGCCGGATTTAATAATCTACAAAATCGTTAATCCAATCTACTTTTTCAAATTTCTCATCAGTGATTCACTCTCCGAAAACCCAACAGTGAGTGTATTTGGCTGACAACGAAAGAACTACAACTTGGTGTAAACAAGGTGTAAGAAAGTCAACCTTAGAAAATTTTATTTCTTTGTATTAAGTTAAGCAGAGAGTTCTGTTGTACAGAAAGACAGATAGACATGTACATAATAATAATAATAATCACTAATTGCATTAAAGCTGACCAGATTACTTTGTCCTGAACCCTTTAACCATTTCTACGAACTCCTGTCACCAATGGGTACTAACACTAGTCAAAAACATTTGTAAGCAAAGTGCAAATCTTGGACATTAATTCTAATGTCTATTCTGATTGAATAAACAATGTGTCTGATTATAAAATAATGCACCAAAGTCAGAACAGTGATGAGAGGCATTTTTAACGTGATCATAATAAATTATTAGAAATAAATGTGACCAGCATGCTCTCTATACACAAGAAATATACAGCAGAATCTGAATGCCCTCCCTTAGGGATTTTCACCTTAAGAATTTACATTTTGCAAGAAATTTTCTATGACGTACGAAGCATTTCTGGCACAAGAAGAAACTGAATCAAACGGCAGCTAAGTTATGCGCACGTCTGGGAGCCATTCAAAAACTGTCAGTAGAAAGCCAAGCAAAGCAAGTTTACAAAATGTTACGATTAATTTTTTGGCATTTTGTGCACAATTTGATGAAAACGTTGCGCCACGAGTCCCAGGAAAGTTGGCAAGGACAGTAGCAAACAGAAAACAAATCCACTTTCAGTGGAAATAAAAACAGGAAATCATGCTTAAAGCAGCCGGTGTCAAGAGGAATCATAAAGTAAGGGTAAACAAGGTTTAACGTCTATTTCATTAACGTGTCTTTTCTAAATGATTGTGTGTGTTTAATAGTGTTGGAAACAATTATTATTCACTCATGGCATAATTGTGCGTTTTCAGTCCTGATTTAAGCATGGTACATTTAAAGAAGCTACTTTTAAGTAAAGAAAGGATGAGAGTATTTTATGACAGCATATACAATTTTAAACAAATTGTTCAGTTCTCAAAATCTGATGAGACGATGTTGTACATAAATTAATTACCGTCCTACTAAACACTCATGACGACACTGAAGTTTGCATGTGTATGTGCAGACTAACCTCCTCAAAACGGGCGTTGTCAAATTCACAGGGCTTCTGATGAGCATGCTATCTGGATTACGATTCTTCTTAATTGAAAGATCAAGAACACAATCTGAAAAGTTACACAAGTGATGAGACAGTATTACAAGTACAAAAGACGTTTAACTTAACTATTTGCGTTTACTGCAGGGGTGCCGTAATCTAAAAGGTTAAGAAGGCAGAATTCTTACACGAGATGTGTTTTTATTGTCCGAGAAAGCCAGGGATAAATTACCAGTTGACTCATTTTTATTAATTGATTGACACTCAATTAATAAAATGTTAATTTTATTAACTATTTTATTAACTATTAGTTCTATTTTTTAAGCAAAGGAAAAATTTAGTTTAAAAAATTAACAGGGTAAAGTTTGCCTGGATGAAGACATGATACTAAAGTGATAAGTGATTCAATTAATTCATGTTACCCTAAATGACGAAACCACTCACACGGGCACCTTACAGCATAAACATCATACCTTGATCTTTGGCTTCTGGCTGGACCTTCTTGAATGAAAGGTCCAGAGGTCCATCTTGGTCTTCCATGAGGAGCTTACTGAGGACAGGATTCTGAGTAGAGGCAGCAGCTGTAGGTGACGCAACAACGTTAGGTGATGTGCTTAAGTGAGTTTTCAGCGGACTCTGATCCGTGCCATTGTGCTGAAGTGAATCCTGAGAGTTGCTATTTGAGGTATAATGCGGCGCTAAGCGATTGATCATTTGTTGCATGGTATTGCAAGCCACCACAGGGATGTGAGGATCCGGGATCCTTGGCGTGTATTCTGTAGGGGGAAAAAAAAACAAAAAAGCAATAAGAACATTTTCTTGGGCACAGAACTATGATAAATATATATGCTCATCATTCCATGACACATTACATACACACGTGGACAAAATTGTTGGTACCCTTCGGTCAATGAAAGAAAAACTGACAATGGTCACATTAACTTTAATCTGACAAAAGTAATAATTAAAAAATATTCTATGAATGTTAACCAATGAAAGTCAGACATTGCTTTTCAACCATGCTTCAACAGAATTATTAAAAAAAATAAACTCATGGAACAGGCCTGGACAAAAATTATGGTACCCGTAGAAAATACTGTGACCAAAGGGACATGTTAATTCAAGGTGTGTCCACTAATTAGCATCACAGGTGTCTACAATCTTGTAATCAGTCAGTGGGCCTATATATAGGGCTCCAGGTAGTCACTGTGTTGTTTGGTGACATGGTATGTACCACACTCAACATGGACCAGAGGAAGCCAAGGAAAGAGTTGTCTCAGGAGATTCGAAAGAAAATTATAGACAAGCATGTTAAAGGTAAAGGCTATAAGACCATTTCCAAGCAGCTAGATGTTCCTGTGACTACAGTTGCACATATTATTCAGAAATTTAAGATCCATGGGACTGTAGCCAACTTCCCTGGACGTGGCCGCAGGAGAAAAATTGATGACAAATCAAAGAGACGGATAATCCGGATGGTAACAAAAGAGCCCAGAAAGACTTCTAAAGAGATCCAAGGTGAACTTCATGCTCAAGTAACATCAGTGTCAGATCGCACCATCCGTCGTTGTTTGAGCCAAAGAGGACTACATGGGAGACGACCAAGGAGGACACCATTGTTGAAAACAAATCATAAAAAAGCCAGACTGGAATATGCCAAACTACATGTTGACAAGCCACAAAGCTTCTGGGAGAAAGTCCTATGGACAGGTGAGACAAAAATGGAACTTTTTGCCAAGGCACATCAGCTCTATGTTCACAGACGGAAAAATGAAGCATATCAAGAAAAGAACACTGTCCCTACTGTGAAACATGGGGGAGGCTCTGTTATGTTCTGGGGCTGCTTTGCTGCATCTGGCACAGGGTGTCTTGAATCTGTGCAGGGTACAATGAAATCTCAAGACTATCAAGGGATTCTAGAGAGAAATGTGCTGGCCAGTGTCAGAAAGCTGGGTCTCAGTCGCAGGTCATGGGTCTTGCAACAGGACAATGACCCAAAACACACAGCTAAAAACACCCAAGAATGGCTAAGAGGAAAACATTGGACTATTCTAAAGTGGCCTTCTATGAGGCCTGACCTCAATCTTATTGAGCATCTTTGGAAGGAGCTGAAACATGCTGTCTGGAAAAGGCACCCTTCAAACCGGAAACAACTGGAGCAGCTTGCTCATGAGGAGTGGGCCAAAATACCTGCAGAGAGGTTCAGAAGTCTCATTGACAGTTACAGGAATCGTTTGAATGCAGTGATTGCCTCAAAAGGTTGTGCAACAAACTATTAAGTTAGGGGTACCATCATTTTTGTCCAGGCCTGTTCCATGAGTTCATTTTTTTAAATAATTCCATTGAAGCATGGTTGAAAAGCAATGTCTGACTTTCATTGGTTAACATTCATAGAACTGTGACCATTGAGTTTTTCTTTCATTGACCGAAGGATATCAACAATTTTGTCCACGTGTGTACATGCATGCATTTAAATATAATACACCTGACAGGGAACTAATGTGTTACATACCTTTCCTGTACAAGACTGCATTGAGGAATTCTTCTACTTGCCCCTCAAGTCTGCTGATATTACCGTGATCCTTGCCAAGTAAAGGTTTGCCTCCACTTTCCACAATTTTGTTATTGAGTGCAATTACATGTTCCTGTTGGTTTAAAAAAGGACACAAAACTAGTCAATACTCAACTTCGACAGACCTGTGTTCCATCATTTCCCCATCTCATCTTGTTATATGCCACAGCTTTAGGTCTTTCAAGAGGGGGGGGGGGAAACTTCTTGTGGTTTAATGGGTGAGGATAAAACAGTCATAACCCAGTTATTTAGTTTGTACTGAAAATAAGCTGCCCCGTAATAACTGAACAGCTTAATAATGAAAGGAAGAAACAAAGAAACAAAAAGAAACTACCTTCACTTTCTCTCGTCTTAAGCAGCAGAAAAGACAATTTTCATCAAATGACCAATCTGACACACTTGCAGGCTTACAATCTGTGGATCCAAAAGGAAAAGTGAAAAAAGAAAAATTATGGATGCTAGGAATGGAAATGGTACTTTACACACTTCATGATCATCATAATAACCCTGAGAAACAAAATTAGAAACAACGCTTATCTTCAAAGCAAAGACATGGTTCAAAATAATAATAAAATGGTTATCCTGGTCTGAAAACTAAAACCCACCAAGAACCAAATCCACAACTCTCACCATTTAATATGTCTGCTCTCGATTAACATCAGCTCTAATTAAAACAAAGCCTGCAACCAGGTTTATCCAGTGACCATGCAGTCATGACAATATAACTAAATGAAATGTTCGTTCTCTAAAAACACCACCACACAAAAGTGGTCATTACGTGTGGTCTAATCATGAATTATAAATGTGTTCGTTTATATGTAGGTTGGTGGTTGTGCACAAAGCAGAAATAACACTCAGCTTTAAATAGTGTCAAAAATAGCGGTCAATGACAAAGCGAAGTTCCTGTTGCAAAGTCTAAATATAAAAACGTAACCATGTTTTGTAAAAAGGCGACAATATTTGTAACGTATCCTGCAACAAATGCGAAAGCAATCCAAAATTAAAAAACACATCATGCCAGTTAAAATGCCACATTGATGATATTAGTTTTAATCTACAATAGCCAAGCGCTTACTGTGCAAAGTGATTAGCTAATGAGTAAACAGATACACACTGGCCAAATAGGTCACACCCTTCTCATATTATACGTGGAAAGAGATTAGTAAATGCTCAACAATTTGCAAAGAAAAATTGTAAAATGTGCTGGAATGGAAAAGATTTTCATGCAGTTTTCAAATGAACAGTCTTCATTTTTTTTTTATCTCCCTCTGTAATCAATGTTCATATTTATTTATAGTCTAAAACAGTAGCAGGAATCTTGAGAACTTTAATCTTTTTTGGGAATTCCACAGATGTGGATGTTAATAATCTGAATCAGGTAGCAGGTTTTAAAATAAGCAACACTGTGACGAGGCTGCGCTGTAACGATCAGTCACAAGTGTTCAACATTGATGATAAACATGGTATGAAGAAACATGGAAAACATTATTAAATGGGATTTGTCCACTGCCATGGAAGCATCAGAATCAGAAGCATCAGAACCTAAAAAATAAAAAAAAAGTTAAGCTACAAAAAAAAAAAAAAGTCAGTCTTTAATAGGCACAAAAGCTATATTGACATAAGTCATTATTACCCACATTTGCTAGAGATAGATGAACATACAACCTTACTGTAATTCCACCTCACACCTGCTGCAGTTTAAGACCCTAATTAAGTACAAAAGTCCAGGAGTATAATTGTGTTCAATTCCTTTGGGAAATTTAGTAATGGAGTTCAATTTAAACCTGGCTTCCTAATGCACAGGTTCCATACCCTGGGCATGGAGCACGTAATTGCCCTGCACATTTTAGTGCTTCTACAGCCCTCACACCTGATTTTAACTAATCAGCTAATTCTGTTCCAATCAATCCACACCCAGATCAGACGTAGTAATAACGTTGCATATACCGTACTGAGCACCGTTGATCGCATTTGATCTGTAGCAGGGATGCCCACTATGCTGGCAGCAACCTAACATCACAACAAAACTTAAATGACTAGCCAATATCAAACAGAATAAGCAGACAATGAATATCAGGCCATTTCCTAATTAATTTGTTGGTCACCCAGTTTAGTTGAAGTTGATAGAAGCTTCACTCATATGGCTGAAAAGCAAAGTTTAAAAAAAAAAGGGAAAAAAGGGTGCGGCTCATTTCAGAAGGTTAAAATTATTCAGCTGTGTCAGGCAAAGAAAACAACTATAGAGATTTGAAATTACTGGAACTGGGTTACGATCCTTTCAGCACATTATCAAAACCTGGAAGGATAGTGCTGAACCGTCAACTTTGTGGAAGAAATGTGGTCTGAAAGAAAAATCATGAATGGAGATCACTTTTAAAAAAATAATAATAACCATGAAACTTTACAACAACAGTAAAAACCAGACCTTTGGTAATAGTTGATCATGATAGTGACAGTATTCCCATACTCGCACAATGTGATGAGAACTCATAGGATTGAGACTAAACAGCTGCGTGTCCATAAGGAAACCAGTTCTTGGCGAGATGAATCAGAAAAAAGACTTGACTGCGCTAGGGAACAAAAAGATTAGACTTTGGGGCAATGGAAAAAAGGTCATGAGGTCTGATGAGTCTAGATTGACCCTATTCCAGAGTGGTAGACACATTAGGATGAGAAAGAGGAGCACATCATTTCAGCCATCAAGTCCTTAAAGCTGATAGAAAACGCAAACAAACAAGCATGAACTTTTTGGCAGTAAAGTCACAGCATGGCCATTACTTAATTACCTTTGAACTGACTTAGGTCCACTAAAAATCTTGTCTCAAGTAAATCCAAGATCTTCTGAACACCTGTGCAGAGAGAGAGGAAAAAAAAAAAAACGAGACGCTAGTTAATTACACCACTTGTTCTCACTGTATGTTTCAGAGAATTCACTCTGTGATTCACAAAACAGCTTTTCTTTATAAACACAGCATCAATTATGCTGTTTAATGAAGTAGGAAATTAAATAACTATTCTGGGTACGCATCTTGACTGATCTTACAATTATAATAGAACAGGATGAAGATGAGTTTTCCCACCATGACACCTAATATTACCCCACTGTGGGACAAAAATTAATAGTATATATTTATTTATTCCAACAAAAGAGACTGGATCAAGTGTCTGCATTAGCATATTTCCTATTTAATAGATTATCAAGGATTTACACCACTGCTGCTGTACTGAAAATTGTCAGGCAGCATGGTATCCTATCATAAGGGAGGAACGTTTGTTTATAATTCTGGGAGAAAATTAACAAATAAAAAAAAATCCACAATTAAAATTAACTCAACATGGATCACAATATCCTTCACAATATCCTATCAAGTGTCCCCTGGTTTTTCCCCCAGATAGTCATCAGACAATGTCTCCCCTAAAAACGTCATGAGCCAAGAGCAAATTTTTTTTTAATCTGGCAAATACCCATACAGAGCACGCACGCTAAATCTCACAATGTGTACTGACATGAAACCAGACATCCATAAAGTGCCAGTTCACCAGCATATCTGTCTCACACTCAAGCCAGTGCTATTTGCAAAGTTTCTTATGTCAAAAATGCCTAATAGAGGAGAAGGCCAAGCAAAATAACACAGTACAGTGGGCCTCAAAAGCCTTGCAGAACTAGCAAATACACAGCAAATTTACACGGCAGATTTCACTAAAAGCTAAAGGAATCCTGAGCAAAGTGAAGGCACACATTTCTTGCACCAGTTAAACCAGTTGTGAAAAGTTGTTTAGGATGAGGAAAATTGAAAGTTACACTTTCAGATCGAACAGTTTACACCCAAGTTAGCAATCAGCTACATGTTCATGTTAAAGAAATAAGCAGAGAGGGGGGAAAAAAAACTATCATAATATAGAGGAATTGCATGGAACTCAAATGCAAAATATAATAAACAATTAAAAAGTTATGCAAGATCGTCAAATCGCCCAATTAAAATGCATCCACCAACTTTTTACATAGAGATTTATGTGCATCTTTTTGTGTGTGTGTGTCTCAGCTGTTTACACATGGTACCCAAAAATCTTTCAAGAAGCTGCTTTTATTTACTAATCCAGCTTGCCCACACTAACAGCCACACAAACAGACCAGGAACTAAGAATAGGAAGCTGGAGCTTAACACTGGTTATATGGAACTGCTGCATTTTACGGTCACAGCACAAACAACGGCTGTTTGCAAAATATGCAAATGCAAGATTGGCAGATCGAGGAAATTTGAAAAAAAAAAAAAAAAAAACACCCCAAAAGGGTGCATAGTGTGTAAAAGAGATGTCTAGCCAATAGTGTTGCCAACTGCATTTAAATTCACGAATGCCTCAGATTTGATATTAACTGCATTGATTAATATGTTTCAGCTGGCAGTAAGTCTCAATTCTGATGCAATGAGCAGCATCTTATTTCTTAAACAACGATGTCGAAACACACATCCCGTAGACTTGGAAAAGATCTTACTGCGTTTCAGTGGGGATTATTGGCTTGAATCAAGCTAAGAAATCAAGTAAGATGACTGGCGATTGCTAATTTTGATTAAGAACTGTACTACATATAATTAAATTCTGGACTGTCAACTTCACATAAGTAATGCAGTGTTTCCCACAGGTCTGAAATATACTTGCGGTGGTAGCCTTCGGGACAGGCTAGGTGTTTGTTCATTTTTAATAAAAAAAATTAATAAATTACATAGATTAGATTCAATTTTATTTCCACTGCACATGTATTGTAGGTACAAGGCAACAAAATACAGTTAGCATCGAACCAGAAGTGCATTTACAAAGAGCGAGATGAATACAATGAGTGCAAATGATCATAGGTGGGTGCAATAAGGAAGGTATTGTATACTATAAAAAACAATTGCATATTTAAACGGCATACAGAGAAGGAGCTATGTACAATGAGTGCAATGATTTCGATGCATGCAATGAAGATATTGTGTACTATGATAAATAATTTGCATATGTAAAGTGTACTGTACATGGAAAAATGTTATATACACTGAGTGCAATGAAGAAAAATATACAGAATAAAATAATATGCATATGTAAATAATACACAGAAGAATTATGTACAATGAGTGCAATGGTTGTAGATGAAGGAACATATTTTATACCATGGTTATGATCTTGCGGTTAAGAAAGTTATATACATGTGGGCAAATTGTTGTGTGGGCATATGTGTACACGTGCACACACACATACAGGGGTTGGACAATGAAACTGAAACGCCTGGACCACAATAATTCATTAGTATGGTGTAGGGACCTTTTGCGACCAATACAGCATCAATTCGTCTTGGGAATGACAGATGCATTTAGGCATTTGGCAGACGCTCTTATCCAGAGCGACTTACAAAATGTGCTTTAAAGTTTACATTACTGGATAGATACTTACACTGGGTTAACTAGGTCAATAACTAAGTGCGATTAGTCTAACACACCTGGGAAGAGGTTTTTTTTTTTGGGGGGGGGGGGGGGGGGGGGGTTAGTCCTGTAAGTACTGGAGAAATAGATAAGTTTTGAGTCGCCGTTTAAAGATAGTCAAAGTCTCTGCTGTACGAACATCTAGAGGAAGTTCGTTCCACCACCTAGGTGCCAGAACAGAAAAGAGTTTGGATGAATGCCGCCCTCGATCCCTGAGAGATGGTGGGACGAGGCGAGCAGTGCTGGAGGACCGGAGGGAACGCGGCGCAGTGCGTGGTGTGATTAGAGCAGAGAGGTAAGTGGGTGCTGGGCCATTTTTAGCTTTGTAGGCAAGCATCAGTGTTTTGAATTTGATGCGGGCAGCTACAGGAAGCCAATGCAAGGAGCGGAGGAATGGGGTGGTGTGGGAGAACTTGGGAAGGTTGAAAACGACAGGCCTCTGGCCTCTGTGCAAGTCCTGCACAGAGGCCAGAGGGATTTTGAGCCATTCTTCATGCAGAATACTGTCCAGGTTACTACGTGATGTTGGTGGAGGAAAATGTTTCCTGACTCGCTCCTCCAAAACACCCCGAAGTGGCTCAATAATGATTCGATCTGGTGACCATGGGATCATGGGAGATGTTCAACTTCACTTTCATGTTCGTTAAACCACTCTGTGACATATCAGAAAAAAAGCACAAATGCACAGTGTGATGTCTCAAGCTTCCTCGGTAACACACATCGACAGGACCTTAGAAGAGTGCTTTTTTTTGTTTTTTTGTTTAAATCGGCCCAATGCCGTGTTGCTGCACAAATCTGCGATGCTTGAGTTTTAAGGGTTAATTCTCATGTGTGTTTTTTTTTTTTTTTAAGAGGAGCCTGTTTATAGTGTGAAACTGTTTCTCTGAAGAGCATGTGTGACCATCACTACGGCATTCCTAAATTTTTTACAGCTGCTGACATCCACTGCATTTACTGCCTATCGGTACACCGCGCTCGCTCAGTAGTACCGCTCCTGTATCTGTTTATTCTGGTAGCACAAGAGTGATGATAAAATAAAAAATAACGTAAAATTATGACCATGATCAGATATCACTTGGCAAAAGTTGCATCATTTCAGGAAAAAAAAAAAAAAAAAAATCAGCAGAAATCAGTAGGATGTTTAATAGAAAAAGTAAAACCGTGATACAATGAGCACTCAACTGTGCGGCTGTTTGTACTCAATGATCAGGTTATTCCATAAATAGATTTTTTCCCCCTGATTGCACGAGTATATTCAGGACACTAATAGCAAAAGAGTGGTTCTGGGAGCATGAGGAATTCTTTCCACATGAATCAGCCATGACAGAGTCCTCCATCGCAAGTGACCTGTGGTAGTCACGGTTCGTCTGCATGGTAGACCAAATAAATCAATTCGACACCGAAGTGAATCAGCACGGTACACGCCCAATAGTGACTAGAGACTACAAGTGACGAGAAACTCATTGTTTTCACACATCTTTCCAGCGTACAATATCACTGGTGCAGTGATCTAGTGCATGCTTTAAAAAAAATAATAAAAAAGTGAAACTTTTACTTGTACACTTATTTCTATAACATTTTTAGAGTTACCAGCCTCGGAAAATGACCAATTAACCTCTGATTAGAGACGTTATGAAGGCTTTACAGAACATTAGCAGCAGACATCAACTGTTCAGAGGAGATTATTGCACATTTTCGATGACTTCAGTATAAACCTTTGACTGGCTGTAAGTTTTGGTTTTGCTTTCATGAGAGCCAGTTTCATCATGATGCCTGATGGGTTTTGCAAATGCACTTGACAATACCGTTCTTTTTCCAGAACGGCTGGCCTTTGTGTCTTAAAATAACAACTTGGTGTGCGTGTGTGTATACAGTGCAGTAACAATACTGCACTTTCCCAAAACTATGAAATAACACATATTGCATTACACAATTAAGTAACAAACAGACCTCCTCACTTCATCTGCTTTTGAAGAGTTAACCCTACTAATATAAAATCTATTCTAGGTCTCACATGGCATCGTTTGTTTTTGAACCGAGTGTCACAGGTCACTGCTCGGTGAAGCTTTTGCAGCTTCACTTATTAAACTGCAGCGCAGGTGCAACCACATGATCCGTCAGCCTCGTAAACAGTGCCGAGACAGGATGTTTGTATGTAACTGTTACGTGCCACAAAAACACCGACATGTAGGAATATGGCAGTGATGACAACAGATGCTGCGTTTGACAACAAACATTCCCCTTTCAATATTCTTTGGGTAACTTTAGTACGTGCACGAGTCATCGACCACGCAACGAAAAAAAGGAAGAAAAAACATGATGCTTAGAGTTAGACTTTTATATATAAGGAAAATACCTAAAAATCCTACAACTGCACAATCATGACACTTTTTTTTTTCATTTTTGTCCCTCTGCCCTTTCAGCCCTGACAGTTCGGCCTCAATTGAGGATCAGCAACAAATCTAGCCATCTAGTCATCTGCACCACCAGCTTTGACTAAAAATGTGACTCTCAAGGGGATGTGTGTGAAGCATGAAGCTTTCTCCAGCTGGTAGCTAGCTGTGCTGTCAGCTGGTAGCAGCTCTGTGCTGCTAGTTTTTCCACCTGAATCTTGCATTTTTCCTCACTACCGGATATAGCTGGAATGAATCAGCAGTTTTACAAGAATGCATGGTTCTGCACTCATACAAGTCAGTTGCCTCTGTAGGCTTTCCAACGGAACAGCAGAATTAAGATTTAATATTCCGTTTATTTTTAAATGACAAAATCTAAAATGTCAGTTGCCTCTGTAGGCTTTCCAACGGAACAGCAGAAATATTTTTTTTTTTCTTTTTTAATAACATCTAAAATTAAGATTTTCTGTTTCCCCTTCCCAGTGTTGTGTAAACTAGTGTTTGTTTAGATAGACCAGCATAAACATGGGGTTTGACACCATGGGAATGAAGTAACTCATTTTAATTTAGTATAATAGGGGTTTGTTGGTCTACAAATTCAGCCCTTTGAGCTACACTAAGAACTCAAAACACAAGCACTTCGTACCATGCCTGCGTACAGATGCTCCCCCAATCTGGTCAGGTTTCACATGGATAACAAAAATAGTAGTAGTAGTAGTTCCCTACCCGAGTACACTTGTATTTACAATTTACACTCTCCAGTACAGCAGATGGGAGTAATACACCTATTGGTTTGTGAGCTGCCCATAAACACACACAAAAAAAAAAAAAAAAAAAGTACAAGAAAGGCAGGATTCACGCTATATCTAAAATTGACATATTAAGGGAAAATGTCAGAAACCGTCTTGTCTGCCTTCCTACTTTTATCAGCTACGACTGTGTAGCTCCAAGGGAGGAAATTTCGAAAGACGACCGATAACGCTGATGTCGTCACATTCTAAACAGTGGTCCAGTTCTGAATTTAGCTACAGGTGACGTTCATATTTGTCTCAAACCATGACCGAATCATACCCGATATCACCTTTTCAAGCAGCCGAGGCGTAATACAGAGTATTCAAGTTACACACACTTTGTGGTCAAGTACCCTGTGATCTGTGTGAAAAATGTTCTTTCACGGTGTTCCCCAAACAGAGTGTGTGCTTGGAACAAAGTATATTGATGGCCACCCAAGTATATTTGCAGGCCCTTTTGAAAAATCTACAATGCAATCCGCATTCAATCAACTAGTAGTGGAGCGTTCCCTCTCCTGTACCTGTTTATTTTGCTGGAGTGGTGACCAGCTGCTGTAAAAACCGTGAATAGGAAAATCGGACTGATGGTCACATGCTCTGCAGAGAAACACATAGTATAGTGAACGTGCCATTTAAAAAAAAAAATATGATGATAATCCAGGAAGATTAACCTTAACATTCGAATGGGACATATCCGTGCGGCAGCACAGCATCGACGGTGTGTCGACAGAGGAGGCTAATTATTGAGTTATTTCTTTTACAACATATGTTTTATTTCTACTGGAACATGGGAATTACATCACAAAAATGTTAAACTCACAAATAGTGCTGAAAGTTTCCTCGAGTAAATCAAGCAATTCGATTACAAAAAATGATCGAGGCAAAATCTTCTGCCTCGAAGCTTCTTTTAATTAATTTTAAAAGCTTTCGTTATGTTTTTGCACAATTATTTGTTGACAGCACGCTTTTGACACAGCGCACTTCCGGGTGCAAGCCGCTAGTAAACACCAACGAAGAAGAAGCACTTACGTCACCCACAAAGCGGAAGGAGACACAAACAGTTAGCTGTGTATTGATTTGAGGGAGCGTTGCGGGCTGCAAAATGGAAGGGAGCGATAAAATCAGCGAGGCCAAGAGAAGAAGAAAGCAGCAAGAGAACACCGCCAACACCGCATCTCACTGCGAGTAAAACCGCATAGGTAAGATAGGGGTATAAGGTATTCCTTGCATTGTGGATAATGACAATGTTTATTTTTGATAAAATGCTGTATGCACTTAAAAAATAAAAGTAGATTTTTCTAAAAAGCAAACCAATTAATTTGTTTCCCTTATATATTTTACATTGCTGTTTAATTAAGCAAAAGAGCATTTTATCCGATTACTCGATTACATTTTTGGTAGAATATTAGATTACTAAAATATTCAATAGCTAGACCCCTACTCACAAAACAAGCATATTTTTTTGTTCACAGAAACAACGGAAAAAAACATGATCTTACGAATCTGTGCTATTTATTTGCCTGTGTGCATCCTTTCTTATGCTCAGTCCTGTTTGTATAGTTCCTTAAAATTAAATAAAATTCAGGTCATCACACTGACTAGAAAAAAATTAAAAATAAAATTCATCACTCTATATTGCACGAACCGGTTACCATATTAAAAATGATCAAGCAAAAAATGGCTAAAAATGCTCTGGGTTTTAGGAGCCATGTGCCCTGACAAACAGCACACCAAGTGTTTAGCTCTTAATGTTTTCACTCAACACATATGGGGTAGATGGAGGGGAGGGTGAGTAGGTTGTATCTCTAAAATGTAAACTTGATAAAAATATAAAATAAACTGTAATATCATCTTAAAGGTCATATGTATTTAGTTTGTTGCATGTAGTAGAGCAGTTTAGTGCAGGCAGGTAACGCTGGCCCTCTCCGCTGACTACCACCGCGAGTATATTTCACACCTGTGGGAAACACTGTTGTCATAATACAGTGTATAGTGGTGTATTAACCACTTAGGGCGAACATTGGAGTGCAAGTGATGGTAGTTTCGATTAGATAAACATGGTCTTATTTTATATTTATAACAGGCAAATGGACTTGACCAATGTGTCAAGTAAAAACTCTTTGAAGTATTGTTAAAAAAAAGTATGTAGTTTTTGTTTTTAAAAAAGTTTAATTAGATTCAGAGATTAGATTCTGATTGTTACAATTACACTCATAATTCTCATTCCTTTCCTTAATGCGAGACAGTTTTACTGACATTCAGGCCTAATGCAGTTGAGAGTTCTGGAAAGTTTTTTTTTTTTTTAACTCAAGAAAATACATCTATCCAGACCAAAATAGGGTCAGGCCAAATTATCCCACATGACCTGAGCAAAAATGAGATTCAATCATTCTTTAACCAACATTCTTGGATAGTCTTGGCCAGGCGGTGATAAATTCAGCACAGACACTTGAGCTAGGACAACGCTCTCTGCAGCTGTGTGTGCATGCATGCTTAAGTGTGAGAAAGCTAGATGTTTATTGTGGCTTTTAACACCAGAGCTTGTTCTAGAGCTTTCTTTAGCTTGCACAAGACAATATCAATCAACTCGTATCAGGAAAATGAGTCAACAGAGCTGAGACTAAATTCGTCTAGTCATCATATCAATTATGAGAAAAATAAATGTAAATAATTATTTTAATAATTAAAATAAAATAGATTCAGTTATGACTTACGATTCTTTTGTGTGGCAATTCAGGTATTGCCAACACTGACACTTTGAATGTATTTATTTATTGTTTAGGTTTATAATAAAGTAGTCGTCTATCGGCCAATCAGTTTGACTTGCTGTGACTAGCGATCGATATAAATGACCGTGCAGCGAGCACAGAAGCTTCCGAGTGGCGTAACATTATCAAAAAACAAGCGCATTAAAAGCCTGTGAAGAAATTAGTCTCTAATCCACTCATTACACGAGTCCCAAAACAGCGCTGGGGTAGCGCTAATCGGTAGAAAATCTTGTGCGTTAGCCACTCAACCCATGCGCTCGCAAGTTGAGTTGAGACTTTGGAGGCATTTAAGGAGGTAAATTGTCGCCATTTCTTTATAATCCTAGAAAAGGTACACTCTGAACCATTTGCACATTTTCATCCCATGTGGTAGGAGTGTATTATATGCCAAGTTTGTCTTCAAATAATTATTATGTCAGATGACAGAGATATGCGCTGCTCAATAAAAATATTAAAACTTGTGTATTTAAAGTTAGTTTGTATTGTTTAAATGCTATGCTTAGTTTTTAGGTGTTATCAGTAGTGTTTATTTTGTCAGCTATTTTCCATTTTAGTCTTAGTCCCAGGATAAATGTCCCTGTGAGTTATCATCATCATATTTGGTCTTTTTGTCCTATTTTGTTTAGTTAAGTTTTATTCTTATTTATAAACGTCTGGACATTTTAATATAGTTTTAGTCAGAGGAACCTTTAAGTATTTTAGTCAATGAAAACATAAAATTTAACAATATGATTATTAGTACAGTCTACAGTCAATCTAGTCAAGCCAAAAGCCTTTGTTTTTTTGTACAAATGAATGATCTTAACATTTAAAATGCATCTTTTCATTTGATATTTTCAGCTAATTATATTTATTTTCAATCACCACAACAACTCCTGCATGTCAAATACTCTTAGTTTTTTTACTACAAAACAACAATAGGAGCAGTACGGACAGTGTTTTGAAACTTTTTTTTTTTTTATCATTTTTTGAAAAGAAAAAATATATACATTTACACGCCTGGACTGTCGTAAGGATAGCTCCTATGGGTTGCAATCATTTGCTATTAGCTTAATGGGTTTAGCAGTGGTTTCGTTATTAAATAAAATTAAATACATTAAATCTAACAAAATTAAGATTTTTATGGTACACCTTGATGCGTCTCTTCAGGTTTGTGATATTTTTCCAAGCAAATTGTGTGCCCACTGTTTCCCCTCCGATATTACTACACATCTGCTTTTTATCTCCGGTTCAATATAAAGCTTCTCTTTCACCCGAGTAATACTGCTGTCATGAAGAAGAGTTAAAGATTATCGAGCTTGTAACATTCCACCACTGTGCATACTGTGCACTCCTGATATATCGCAACAAAAATTAAATGTTGAGGAAAATATAAAGGCATATGTTTTACTATTTTAATTTTTTAAATCACATTTTAGTCTTGTCTTTTTGTCACTAACAATATTACATGCTGGTTTGGTTACAGTCATTGTTTATTGATATAGGTGACGTCTCGTCATCGGAAAAAAACGATTGGCAACAAAAATTTATCATAATTATTTCAGTTGACAAAATTAACACTAGTTAGAAGGAACGTCTTGCATTTAATTAATCACTAAACCTTTTTCAAAGGTTTACAATAATATCAAAATAAGAGAATATAAATATTGAATTATAAAGTACTAGATTTTAATCTAATCGGCACCTAGGTATTGTGATGATAGGGTATCGGGGGAGGTGAATAGTGATTCCCATCCCTAACAAATACTGATGTGTTTGGGACAATGCCACACTGAAATTGCAACCAGAGGAGAAAGTGAGACACCAGTCTGAGCACTGGTGGAGGTTTCCTTTACACACTGCCTTCCAGTTTGCCCTGCAGGCACGTGCAGGTTCAGTGGGTGTGAGTTTAAACCCCAGCACAGCTCCCTTCCCCCCAAAAGTCTGTAGATATTAACCTTACTCTACATTTCACACCGACGTGTAGCTCAGCACAACACTACTCCTGATCCTCTCTCTCTCTGATTAGCAAACCCTAGCTAACTAGCTTCCTGCACAGGAACTTCACTTCACTATTTACCACTGCATTAGAAAAAAAAATATATATATATATATATATATATATATATATATATATATATATATATATATATATAAACACCGCATTACCCTGTGACACAACCAAACAGCCCTGACCTGGACCGAGCTGCTCTCGAATTCATGTCATTGAGTGAACGAGTGGTGCCAAAGAAACAAACAAACAAACAAAAAACCACACGCACACAAAAAGCAGAAAGTGCCACTTCCATTGGGGCAGTAGTGTTGTTGACGGTTTGTTTAGCAGCGTTAGCATTATCAACATTCCTGCAGCCTGGATTAATTACAACACGCACACGGACTGCAACAAAAACACGCCACGTCAGGGGCACCACACGTATGTCTTACCCACACAATCAATGAGTTTAGACCGCCACGAATCCAGGTCCTGACGAAAGCCGCGCTTCTCGTTGCTGCAAATCCGTCGTCTGCACGAACTCGCCATTTTCTACCTTTTTTGCGAGTCCGCCGGCAGCGCGCACGCCCAGTGTACACGTCATGAGGCGCGTGCACTCGACGCACGCGCCACACGAGCGCCGAGCAAAATAAAATAAAAAGAAATAAAATAAAAGCACTATATTTAAAAACGTGCGCTCTCTCTCTCTCTCTGTTTCTGCGCACTGATATCACATGAACAAAACGTTTTATTTTGGTATTATGTTTAAATCGGACCTGAAGATTTAAAAATTGTCCAAGCTACTCGTTTAGGGATTCAAACGTCTGTTTTACTGAACTTTAGAATTAACTGCTTTCTGTAGTTCTTCTTTCATTCGCCTCTCTCTCTCTCTCTCTCTCTTTCTCTCTCTCTCATATTATTATTATGTGTGTTATGAGTAGTATGGTGACTAACTATACCTAACTGTTCTCTTCTCTTCTCTCTGTCGAGCTACACATGCTGGCCCTGGCTGATTCAGACAGCTGTCGTGTGAGGACTTAAGACTCCAGTGATAGTTCAGAATAGACCGGAATCATAGAATAGACCGTAATAATAGAATAGTTCGGAATTGCTTTCCTGAACGCAACAGAGAGAACCGTACATTGCTGGGGTGGCTGAGGTTCTTCGCAATCTTCCTGATCTTGGTCCAGCACCGCTTGCCGTAGATTGAGTGCAGGTCAGGGAACTCAGTGTGGATGATGCGCTCAGCTGATCGAACCACCCTCTATAGAGTTCGCCTGTCCTGCATGGTGCTGTTCCCCAACCAAGTCATGATCTTTCCCATCAGGATGCTCTCTATGGTGCAGGAATAGAAATTCCTGAGCACCCTGGAGGGCAGTCTAAAGTCTGTCAAGCGTCTGAGGTGGTAGAGACCCTGCCAGACCTTTTCCACCACGGTGTTGATGTGACAGGACCATAACAGGTCCTGCTTGAACACGGAGGTATCTGAAGCTGTCCAATCTCTCCACTGGGCTCCTGTTGATGTCGGGAGTCTGGTAGTTCCTCTGCTGTTTTGTACTGAAGTCCTCTATCAACTGTTTTGTCTCTCCTTTGGAAGATTGTTCCTCTGGCACCAGTTCTCCAGATTTCCAACCTCCTCCAGGTAGGCCGTCTCATCGTTTTCAGTGATCAGGCCCACCACGACGGTGTCGTCAAAAAACTTGATGATGGTGGTGGTGTTGGTAGTGGCCACACAGTCATATGTGCACAATGAGTACAGCAGTGGGCATTTTGATGTGTACTATGACTCATCTTACAACGCCCCCCCCCCCCCCAAATTATTTTTCCGCAAACATCTTAAATGTACAGACACTGCAACTTTACAGTTTTATTATATGTATAGATATTTTTATATATAGATTTATTTATATACTGTATATACAGTGATGTAAAAAAGTGTTTTTTTTTCATGTTTGTCACACTTTAATGTCAAACAAACACATTTAAATATTAGTCAAAGATAGCACAAGTAAACACATCATGGAGTTTTTAAATGAAGTTTTTTATTATTAAGGGAAAACTTAATGCAAAACTACATAGCCTTGTGTGAAAAAGTGTTTGCCCCTCCCCCTGTTAAAACATAACTCTATTATCACACCTGAGTTCAATTTCTCTAGCCACACCCAGGCCTGATTACTACCACACCTGTTCGCAATCAAGAAATAACTTAAATAGCTTACTTTTTTTTTTTTTTCAACCTGCCTGAGAAAGTGAAGCAGACCAAAAGATCCCCAAAAGCTAGACATCATGCCGAGATCCAAAGAAATAAAAAAATTTTAAGAAAGAGAATGAGATCTATCAGTCTGGAAGAGGTTAAAAAGCCATTTCTAAAGCTTTGGGACTGCAGCAAACCATAGTTCACAAAAGATACCATTATAAAAATCTACAAGTAAAAGTAAAAAGTAGCTCTTTAGTTACTTTTTTTAACAGCGGGAGTGGGATGGGGGATTCTAGTGTAGTTCAAAAAAGGCAAGAGGATATAAGTCTCAAACTAGTTGCTTTTAATTGAAGGAACACCTTTGCATAATAAAGCTGTTGCCTTTCTTGTGCTTGAAATCAAAGTGGTCGCTTAAATATGGTGTGACACTTTGTGCCGGATAGCCGAGGGAAAAAAGAACCAAGAATAATGTTCAGCACAAAACCTTTATTGGCCTCTTTCAGCGTCACAAAATTATAATACAAAACATAAAGTGAAAACAATGATCCAAAGCACACCAGCAAGTCCACTTCTAAATGGCTTAAGAAAAACAAAATGGAGACTTTGGAGTGGCCTAGTCAAAGTCCTGACTTGAATCTAATTGAGATGCTGTGGCAATAAGGCAGTTCATGCTAGAAAATCCTCCAATGTGGCTGATTTACAGCAATTCTGCAAAGATGAGTGGGCCAAAATTCCTCAGACTCATTGCAAGTTATCGAAAATGTTTGATTGCAGTTGTTGCTGCTAAGGGTGGCCCAACCAGTTGTTAGCTTAAGGGGCAAGCACTTTTTCACACAGGGCTATATATATATTTTTTCCCTTAATAATAAAAACCTTAATTTACTTAATTAAGAAATTTAATAATAAAAACCTTAATTTAAACTGCATGATGTGATGTGTGCAGATTCTGACGCGTGCGCATGCTGCCATTACCTGCAAATGGAGTATCTCTGCCGCTCCTCACGCTACTCCAATATAAAGCCTGTGACAAGCAAAAAGTATGGTAAAAAAAAAAAGCTAATAACCGCCTGTGACACAGTCACAGTATTACATAATAGTTGATGACGCTACATACTGCTTCATATGGCGCAGAATGCCTGTACCTGTGACGGAGCTACTTATGCAAACAAACAAACAGAATTTCTGTTTTATATATAAAAGGCCCCAGAAAAATTTATACACACTTCAATAGGTATCTATTCCCTTTTTTCAAACTTGAATTGAATAATGACATATGTAGTTTTATTTTTCCTCTAAAGATTTCAGTAGTTGCCTCATCATTGATGCTATCATGTGACCATTAGAAGAGAGGCAGATATTTTAATGTTGAAATGTGTATATATTTTGTAGGTCCCCCTATATTTAAATTGTGTCTTGCTGACTGACTGTACCATCAAATGTAAACAATGATTATTTTAGCTAGATCATAACCCTGAGTAGAGACCCATTATGTTCAAGTGATAGTGGTTAGGGGGTCGAAGGTCGAGGGCTTGATTTTCGCCTCGGATCCATGTTCATCGACTTTGCATCTTCTCCTCGTGCTTGGTGGGTTTCCTCCAGGTACTCTGATTTCCTCCCACAGTCCAAAGACATGCAGATTAGGCCAATCTATTTTCTTAAATTGGCCGTAGTATGTGAATGAGCGTGTGTGTATGAGTATGTTCCCTGCAATGGGTTGGCACCCTGTGCAGGGTGTATCCTGCCTTGTGGGATAGTCCCCAGGTACCTCACGACCCTGTATGCAGGATAAAGCATTGTAGACAGTTAGTGGGTGGGAGGCTGGTGGTTTGGACATGTGAAGTCGTGGGATGAGAGGTATATCAGGAGGAGAATGTTAGACATGGACCTGCCTGGCAGGAGGAAAAGAGGAGGGCCCAAGATGCGGTTTATGGATGTGATGAGGAAAGACATAAAGGAGATTGGAGTGACAAAGGAAGATGTGGTAGACAATGTTAGTTGGAGACAAATGGAGGGACGATCGAGAGCATACTGATTAGCTGCATCACTGTCTGGTTTGGGAATTGTGCCTTTTCAAACTGCAAGACCCTACAGCAGATTGTGAGGACAGCCAAGAAGATCATCAGGGTCTCTTCCTTCTAACACGAACATCTACATCATATGCTGCATCCGCAGAGCCACCAGTGTCATACACACCCCTTACACACTCTCTTCATCCTTTTGCCATCTGGAAAAGGTATTGAAGCATTCAGGCCCTCACATCCAGACTGTGTAACAGTTTATTCCCACAAGCCATCCGCACCGCCAGGGTCCGGGTTCGATCCCCGGCCAGACTCGATTCCCGTCTCTGTGTGCATGGAGTTTGCATGTTCTCCCCGTTCCAAAGACATGTAGGTTAGGCTAATTGGCGTTCCCAAATTGCCCATAGTGTGTGAATGAGTGAGTGTATGTATGTGTGCGTCTGTGCCCTGCGATGGATTGGCACCCTGTCCAACCTTGGTGTACCCAGCCATGTGCCCTATGTCTCCTGGGATAGGCTCCAGGCCCCCCGTGACCCTGAATACAGGATTAAGCGGTATAGATGATGAGTGAGTGAGTGAGTGAATGAGTGTTCTAAAAAAAATAATAATAATAAATCAGACATTACGATAAAACAGTTACTCTGTACTTGAGTAGTCCTTTCACCAAATACTTATTACTCTTTACTTGAGTAAAAAGGCTGTCTTGGCTAGTTAGTTTAGTTTATTTATTGTGTTAATTTGTTTCTTAGCTAGTCAGCTATTACGTGTCTTAGCTAGTTAGTTTTGCTAATTTATGTTGCATGTAGCACCTTGATTCTGGAGAAAGTTACAAAAACTTATTAGTCTTTACTTGAGTAATATTTTGGATGATTACTATTTACTTCTACTTGAGTAATATTATTTTAAAGTACAGATACTCTTACTTGAGTACAATTTTTGGCTACTTTTATTGTCGTTCTCTGGGACAATAAAAGCCTACTTGATATGACTTGACTCGACTTGTGGCGACCCCTGCCGGGAGCAGCCGAAAGAACGAGAACGTTGAAAGATTTTTGCACCACCGGATAGCAGTAGTGAGACAAGGGGTGAAAAAAAAAAAACAGCGCTCCAATCCACCAGGGGGAGCTTACATCCGCTTTCATTTTGCTTAATGCGAAGGAAGAAGATTTGATTCACATGGCAGCGGTCGGATCGGAAATATTTAAGGATTATAATACACTGTATGTTAACGATAAGCTCGAGCTTCTAGATTAAATTGAACGCATGACGCGTCATTACGGTAAAGTGTGCCGTACTTGAGGCGCTGCTTGGTTAACTTGATTAACCTAAAGCGTTATATCTATTTATATCTTTATAAACAAGTTTGTAAATACGGAGTTAGCTTTCTGTAAAGGAGGAATATGAAGAACAGGAGCGGTGGATTTACAGACCAGCGACTCAAACAGAGAGTTGAGCAGGTAAGAGGGAATAGATCAGTGGTAATAGTGGTAAGATTTACAGGATCTGCACAGTATGAGATATACGATAATATAAATAAGTCTTATTAAACCACTTCAGTGTTATTTTGGTTTATATATATATATATATGTCTGTAATTAATATTGATGTGAAAGTGTGTTACTGGCAGAAGATCTGGATGACATACTGTACATACATGCATCAGGTTTCCACAGAGCACAAGACAGAAAGTAAAACTCTCTGCTTAAAACACTGAGCTCGTGAGAACTGTAATGCTGGGACAATAAACATAGAGGACACTCTGAAGTCATTTTCGATCTGGAACATCGTGGAATTTCCTCACCGCAGCTGATATGATGAAACAATACTGTTTTTTTTTTTGTTCTTTTTTCCTACAGTACCTGAAATCCAGCAGCCGTCAGTATGTTGACGTTGCAGAAATGGCCGCAGACCTCCAGCGACAGTACAGGTCCGATACGACAAACTGTATTATTATTATTATTATTATTATTATTGCATCCTAAACTCGACTCGCTATTGTTGTGAATGATTGTTTTTATAGACTGGATTATGGACGGCGGAACAAAACAGCTTTTAGGATACAAGTGGAAAAAGGTAAATCCAATCCAGACTTTCAGGTGGAATAATTTGAGCTCGGGTTACTCCGTGACCGCAGACATTTCACCACATTCAACCAAAAAAAAGGAAAGGAAAGGAAATGTACTGTACATAGACAGGCTCAGCTCTAGACACCTTAAATCACATTATATAGTCAGATTCTTAGCTATCGATCATCGTGTCATCCAAGATTTCAGAACTTGCAGGTTCCTCCATGTGTCATCTCGAAATAATATCAGGGCCACAGAAGAACAAGATCAACAGCATTATATATTACATTAGCAATTACAGTATGTTGTTCACACTAATAGCCAGCATGTCCTAAATTTCAGTCTTGCTTACAATTCCTGCAGTCCCAGACATTCTCCTGTTGCTTCTTTTTTTTTCCTTTTCTTTTTTTTTTTCAAATTAAATTGACACTTTCCATTAATTTTAGCTTGTCATAGAATTACTACAGGGAATCAGCTTTGGTTCATAAATAAGCCCTGACCATTTTCTTAAAATCATCTTGTCTCATCCCAGTTGAATTCTGTTGAATGATGTAATGATGTTATCTCTGGCTTGTAATCAGATTCAACCGGTTCCCTAACAATTAAAAAAAAAAAAGTTTTGTCTAGTTCCCCACATGGGCAAACGCTCTTATTTAGAGCGACTTCAAAAGTGCTTTGAAGTTTTCGTCATTGGATAGATCAAAGTACCTACAGTAGTACCACACCCATCTGTGATACTACGTTTTTCATCAAAGTGTTGTCACGAAATTGGAATAAACAGAATTTCTGTTAAGTTTTATTTATATAGCACTTTTAACAGTGGTCATTGTTGCAAAGCTGCTTTACAGAATCAAAAGGAAATGAGTATAAAACGTGTGAGGAAAGGTGTACAGTATAAATCGAATTTTCACAAACCGAGGTTTGCCAAGCTTGTAATGGAAAATCTCCTCCATCTTTGCTGAACATTAGTGCCTGACCTCAAGTAACCACAAATCCCCACAGCAACGCTCCAAAATGTAGTGGAAAGACTTGTAGAAGCGAGACGGTTATTATAACAGTGAAGTTAATCTGGAAGGGGATGTTTAACAGTCACAAGACTATAATGGTCAAGTGTCCATAAACCTGTGGCCATATATTGTATGTGGTTAAGTTTGGAATGATTTTCATCAGGCGCGTTATACAGATAGTTAAAGCTCATCACTGACATGTCATGTGATCTTTAGTAATAGTGACATGACAAAGAAAGATTCAAAGACAACTCATTATAATAAGTTCATTATGTAGTATGGCATGTTTTATATACACAAATTGTCATGTTAAATATTTCAACACATTTTCAAGTTAACGTTAAATACAATTTGCGATGTTGTTAATGTTTTTACTGCTACATTAATTAATCCTGTTTAATGTAGCTGTATACTAGATTGTTAGTTTTACAAAATATTTTAGAATGTTATTATATTTTATTAAGCTTTGTGGTTGTTTTATTATTATTATAATTTTTTTTGCATTTATACAGTGCACACGGTGCTGTGTAACGAGTCTGGGCTTTCAGCACTGGAAGAAAAACACTTGGCTAAAAGAGCCAGACGCAGTAAAGAGGATGATGGGTAAGGGATGCTCATAACCTGAAAGTAATCAAGAGAAAATTAATGACGTCATTCCTAATTAATGTTGAAGTGCGCTGTAGTCTATTACGTCTTTACATCTATTCAGTTAGAAAACTGTTCATTTTGCCTTTTAAAACTAACCACAGATTATTGTAATGTACAGTATGTTAATTTATACAAAACATAATTCTAACCGAGTAATCTGATTGGACAAGAGTCATTCCACGAGTGGTGATAATGGATGGGAACAGCACTGGGATATTTAACTACATTTATGTTTGAACTGAGGACAGCAGAGGGGATCTTCTTATATGAGGTCACATTAGGTGGAAATCTAATTGGCTTGTTTAAGACAACAGAACGCAGGGAATGTTGTTCTTGTTTGTACCCAGCTGAATGATAGTACCTGAGTTATAAAACCTGCTTGACGTTCACTAAGTTGCTATCTTTCTTGTTTTCTTTAGTGAGGAGAGCAGTGTGCTGAGTGACAGCACAGACAGCGAGGCAGATTTCTCTGAAAATGAGGTGTGTATGGGCATCTTATCATGATGCCATCACATTACAATATTATTATTTAATTGTCTATCATGTAATCACCTCAGATGGTAAATCATTACACAACCATGTAAAGTGTTGTATTAATGATGATATTGGATTTTAAAAGTATCTTTTTGAGAAGACGCAGGTTTTGCGATAAGATTTTTGTCCAAGGTTAAAAACCTTTGTCTTTTTACTACTTTAAAATCTTTTTGTTTGGTCTAGTTTTGGTCAAACCTTTTTGTAAAGTACCTTGAGTTTTTTTGGAATTTGACATTGCTATATAGATGAAATGGATTTTTATTCCATTTTGATCAGCCACATAAATATTTTCCTTCCCATCAACAGAACACCAATCACATGAACAACTCGCTGATGTCGCTGTATTCCAAGGTGAACCCCAACAACGGAGTCTCTTCAAGAGAGCAGGGCAGCAGTAGCCCCAATCCAGCCTCTCAGAAGGGTTCATCAGCTGAGGGCAGCAGTAGCAGTTGTACCCCTCATCGCTCCACCACCACCACCGTGTCCGCAGGTGGCTGGTTCATCGATAAGAAAGGATCGAAAGGACGAAAAGATCAGGAAAGCATCCTGATTGACCTGTGTGAGGAGTCAGCCAGCCCTGCTGTCAACGTGGGTTTGCTGTTTGCGTAGCACTTGTAAGTTTTTTTTTTTTGCATTCGTATATCTTTGATTGGATATTTACATGTGTTTTGTATGTGTATGACATAACAGAAAGACACCGACGTGTCAGCGCTGGAGCCGGAAAGGAAGCCAAAGACGGGCAAGAAGAAAGAAAAAAGAAAAGCCCAAAAGGAAGGAGAAAGTAAAGATGTAGACGCGGATATTGAAGGAAGTGTCATGTCAAAAAAAGGTGCGATTCCTCATGTAAAATTAAAGGATATCTTTTTTTTTTTTTTCTAGAAATTAAATGACATTACATTATTTGTGTTTAAGCCCGGACAAAACCTCCTGAACTTCAGCATTCCACAGTGACCTTTGAAGACGTTGGTGGTAATGACGAGACTCTAAAGGTATGCTTGATCCACTATATGCAGTTTGTCTAGCGTTAGTTAGATTTAATCAAATGTTTTCACAAATTGTTATAAAAAAATAATAATAATAAATCTTTAAAATGTGTGTGTTCCTGTTATCATATCTTTATCAGTGTGGCAGTATCTCATTAAGAAGCAAATTCATAAATATCATTTATGAATTTCTCTACAAATTTCTAAAAGGAGGCAGGGTGTTCAAGTCAAACCGGGACGGTTACAAAAGTCCTTAAAAACTCCTTTTATTTCTCTATATAATGTTCTGCTACACTAATCCCAGCATTCATTGGTGCCTGGATACCATCAACGTACAAAGTTTTCTTAGTATTCCAGAGCCTTGATCAGCCTGCCTGCTTCATATCTAAAACACTGTCCACCCAGAAATCCTTTAATGGCCCAAACATGTGGAAATGGCGGGGAGCGAGGTCAGGATTGTACTGTATTGTATAATGTGTCCGTTCACAGGAACGACTGCAGTGGGCTCTGAGCCACCTTGTACGCCTTCATTCAGGAGAAATGTCATGGCCAGTCCCAGTTTGACTTGAACACCCTTTGTATCTCGTCTTGTATTTGCATGCACACAACACATGCATGCACAGGCCCATGTCATGCATGCAGAACCATTTTTGCATTCTTGTTTTTCAGGAATTGTGTAAGCTGCTCATCCATATGCGTCATCCTGAAGTATACCAGCAGCTAGGAGTGGTGCCTCCACGAGGTTTTCTTCTTCACGGGCCTCCTGGCTGTGGGAAAACCCTCCTCGCCCAAGCTGTTGCTGGGGTGAGTGCACATTAGGTGTAAATTATGCTAATAATTGGTTGGGTAATATGGATGTTAATATTGATCATAATCACAAGCTGTTCAAAGTGCACTGCCTAGCCAAAAAATGTAATTTTAGGAGGGTTAAATAATTGGTTGCATCAAGCAAAAAAAACATTACTACTCCAAGTACTCCGGTTTCCTCACACAGTGATGGTCTGAGATGGATTGGCACCTGGGCCAACATTCGTAAGTCCAACAAAGTGAGTCTTATACGCCTTTGACACGAATATACAATGTATATTCCTCAAACTGCCATCATGTAGCCAAGAACCGTAACCGCATCTAAGGAAATTAATCTCGCAGTGAAATATTTATACTTTTATTCCGCGCCTTTAGTTCACGAGGGGAATCCTGGACGCCAGTTTGTCTCAGAGCTGTTTTCCACTGTGTTAGACTGTGAACTCTGTTTTGTTGAGGATTTTCCAAGAATAGGATTATTAACCAAAAGGACAGCTTTAAAGGATGGCAATTTTTTTATCCTCATGCTTCCTACGATCTATGAAACTGGCGAGGCCGACTCATTTCTCCCGCACCCCAAAACATGCACACATACAATACACGTGAGCTACTTAAGTGATTGAACCGGAAGTAGAATCACGGTCTGTTCATAGCTGCGTATCTTTATGTATCTGTATTGTTTATGGAGTTAAACAAGGATTGAGAATTGATTCTCTCTTGTTGGTCTCTCTTATTTACGTTTTGTTATTGTTTATCCATACAGAATATGGATCTTATTTTTGGCAGTTCATTGGAAAATGACTAATACATAGATATATGCTGTAGGTGATCTTGTTGAAGAGATTGGGCAGTGGTATATAGACATTAGAGAACTTTTTGTGTAATTGCAGGAAATGGAGCTGCCCATTTTGAAGGTCTCTGCTCCAGAGCTGGTGTCAGGAATTTCTGGCGACTCGGAGCAGAAGCTGCGTGAGCTGTTCGAGCAAGCTGTGGTAAGTGCACTATAAAGCCCATTTTAGACACTAAACACTTGATGACCTATTGTCTCATTAAATGTGAAGTGAACCTCAAAAATGAAATATGCCGCCATATTCAACAAGCACAATATCTTGTGTTCAAAATGATTACCCATGATGGACACATGATTGCTCCTTCATTGCATATTTGTGTACAATTAAGCACCCTTAAAAATGTAGGTCATAAGTGCTTCCCAGAAATGTTTGCTAAGTAATCAACTGGAGTAAAGCATTTAGCAGAGCAGGCCAGAACACAGACACGGAACACTAGGTTTGAGAAACAAGTACTCTTTAAGGCCTCCAGGAATAGCTGAAGCCGATCTTGGGGAGTCGACGGACTGGGGAGGAGGAAGCAGCAAAGCTGAGGCGCAGTCCCCTTTTCGGCAAGTTGTCCCAGGTTGCAAGCTTTCTTTGCTCTGTAACAGAGAGTGCAATAAAGAAGGATCAGTGCATCTTCACTCAGCACCAGGTGGCACGTTTTTGGATTTGCCGTCAGCCCAGTCCTATTGAGTTCTTCAAGCACCTTTTTGAGGTCATACCTTGATCAGTAAATGTGTTCCCTTGGTAGGCCCACGTGACTAAAGAGCAGCACTAGCTCCTTGGCGATGGCTTTGGAAGTCACTTGTGGCAAAGTCCATCACTGCCAAGATGTACTCATGGCCCCTTGCAGATTTTGGAAGAGGGCCAGCCAGGTCTATCCCGATACGTTTAAACGGTGTTCCGATATTAGGCAGAGGAATTAATGGGCTCTTTGGGCGCAGTCCTCTGGCACCCGGGACCCTGTTGATATGACACCAGGAGGGTAAGTGCTGTGCTGCCTTCGGCCACAGTGTGTATAACCCTGCCCCTTGTGTGTATGAGGTGGAGCTGACTATGGTGCTGAACATATGCTGGGTTTTCCTCTGTTTGGTTGAGTGCGAGGGTGGCAAATTGTAAGAGGCGCTGGCTCTAGGCCCCCGTCATAACGGGATACAAACGTAGTGATAATGTGCGCAAGTTCATATTATTAATATGGCTGTTTATTGGCAGGTCTGTTATGCAACTTTTATTTGTACTTTTTATTGTCCTTAAAGTATATTTACGAGTTTATCTTTCCCCGGTACAGAGCGGAGCTCCGTGCATTCTGTTCATTGATGAGATTGATGCCATCACCCCAAAGAGAGAGGTGGCATCCAAGGACATGGAGAGACGGATTGTTGCTCAGTTACTCACCTGCATGGATGGTGAGTTTTCTGTGATAAGTTTATGATTAACAGAAATGAACACTTGTTAATTAATTTCCCCAAAATGATCACAGTTCCATAAGGGCCTGCATCAAGCTCAGAAATCTGAGGAGATCGCACAAATTACTGGAATTGGGTTAAGAGCCGATCAACATGTTATTAAAATCTAGAAAGTTAGCACAGAACAAATAAAAAAATAACTGCTTAAAGAAGTTGCTTTTTTTTTTTAAATCAACAGTAGAAATCACAGTAAGTTTTAATAGTAAAAGTACAGTAAAAGATCTAGACTCAGCAATGTTATGTGGCAACAGAATAAAGTCAGCTGACTACCTGAATGTACTGAATGACCGTCTACGGACTTGTATCTGGTTATATTCTTGTATCCTCCCTCTTTTTAGATTTGAATTCCTTAAACGTCCCAGCACAGGTTTTGGTTATTGGAGCCACTAACCGGCCTGATTCTCTGGATCCGGCTTTGAGAAGAGCAGGACGTTTTGACCAAGAAATCTGTCTGGGAATACCAGATGAAGGAGCACGTCTCAAGTATGTAGCCCTCAAACCTGCATTGCAGCTTTCCCATGTTACGCCACATGGAAAATAATGGCCTTTATTTAAAATACAATGGAACCTCGGATTGCGAGTAACGCGGTTTACAAGTGTTCCGCAAGACGAGCAAAGATTTGTAATAAATTTTGACTTGAAAAACGAGTGCCGAGTATCATGTATCACACATGCGCTTCTTGTTTTGACACCGAGCGTCACATGATCACAACTGAGCCAATGATTTCTCTCTTTCTTGCGCTGCGGAATTGTGGGTAATCATCTCCCCTGCTGGGTCTTAGTGCTTGTCTCTTACTGGTATAATCAACATCTCCCTCTCTGTTTCAGCGTGTCTCCTATGTGTGTGCACACGTAATTTGACACCGATGCACACACACTTGCCTTTACATCCCCCTCCGGGCTTCACACACATACAGACACACACACTCTCTGCTCTACACAGAAACTCTGCACTGTCGCAGTTCTTTTCAAAGGTAAGGTGCTGGTTCATTTTTTTAATGAATTAATTTTTTTACTTTACAGCAGTGATTCCATTAGTGTGCGCTCACGTGAGTGTCATTAGAGAGATTTCTTTTTTTCCCCCGTTAAAACAGTGTTTCCGTTGTACAGTATGTTTGCAGTGAAACTTAAAAAGCAAGGTGGGGGGAGGGAGGAGGAGTTTTACTTCAGAAGGGGATAATTCCACACACACATGCACAGACACAAATACACGGTGCCTGTGCGTATAAACGAAAACACTTATTTATTTTAACTTTTTTTAAAGGTAAAGTGCAGGTTAATTTGTTTTATTTTTACTTAATATATAGCTGTGGAACAAATAATTTGAGTTTTCATTATTTCTTATGGGAAAATTCGGTTTGCTTTACGTGTGTTTTGGAATATGAGCCCGCTTCCAGAATGAATTATGCTTGTAATCTAAGGTTCCACTGTATATTCAATATTCCAATTTTTTTTTTTTTTTTTTTTTACATTTTTTAAAATAATTTTTCTTTGTTTCCCACAGAATTCTTAACACTCTTTGTCGGAAGCTTAAGCTGCCAGCAGACTTTGACTTTGCGCAGCTGGCACGACTCACACCTGGGTACGTTGGTGCAGATCTGATGGCGCTGTGCCGCGAGGCAGCTATGACTGCTGTTAATCGGGTCCTTCTGCAGCAGCTTGAGACGAACGCCAAACATCAGAACATCACTGATGTCCACAATGACGATGGTGCAAAGTCCCAAGATGTGAGCATGTCTAGTGATGCAGCGGTAGAGCCTGGACAGGCTTCTGACAATTTAAGTGTTCTTGTGAGTGAGGTGAGAATCACAAATTTCGAACCTACTGACTTGTCGAATCTATGATCAAACACATTGTTTCACTAAAGTATTTTTTTTTTGTTAAGTAAAATAAATATATTTTAAAAAACACTTAATTTATAAGCATAAAAAACAGTATAGTCTGTTTCATGTTACATGAAGGTGTCATCAGATTTAGTAAACTGTATGTTCGCGGTTTTCTCCTTTTCACCAGCAGGGGGAGCTAGAACAGCTGCGTTCTCTGTTGAGGAACAGCCAGTCTTTAAGTCAGGAACAGCTTGCCGATATCTGTATCGTCATTGAGGACTTCAGGGAGTCGCTGGCACGGGTCCAACCTTCTGCCATGCGTGAAGGCTTCGCCACTGTACCTAATGTCACATGGGATGATATCGGTGCTCTGCAAGACATTCGCGAGGAGCTGACTATGGCCATCTTGGTAGGATTGTTCACACTGCATTAGAGAATAAAAGTCGATACATAAAAAAACACTAACTGCTGATGGTAAGGTGTTTTGAAGTTCATATTACTTTTAAAAGTTTAATTTTAAAAGCCAGAAGTTTACAGTATACATTAGGGAAGTGGTGATAAATCAACCAAACAGAAGCCACACCCGATTCCACCTTGTTAATTAGTTAATCCTGGCTTTTAATAGACTAATCAGGTGTGGCTTCTGCATTGGTGAAATGTAAACCTACATGAAGACTGGTTAAGATTTGATACCACAGAATGTAAATTATTTATTATAAGGAAACTGAGAACAGGAGTCCTGAGAAGATCATACGAATTTCTGCCAGTTATGTTTTTGTATACAGTAATGTACAATAGTGTACAAGTGTTTCTGAGGTTGCTTAGCCTATCCAAAAGATTTGAAATGTAATATTGTGTGTGTGTGTTTACAGGCTCCTGTACGTAGTCCAGAGGAGTTTAAAGCTCTGGGATTGAATGCCCCTGCAGGAGTGCTACTTGCTGGTCCTCCAGGCTGTGGAAAAACCCTTCTTGCAAAAGTATTGTCATTTTTTATTTTCTTTCTTCTTTATCTAAAGACTTTTCTTTATCGCTAGGCTGTGTTTATAATAGTTTCTGAAAGATAAACTCAAAAGAAAATATAGTTGAGTGGGCCCAAGCACCGATTTTATGTTTAGACCTCCAAAAAGCCCCAGATGCTTGACAAAAAAAACAGTACACTATGATGTCATTAAATATAATGTCACTCGGAATAATATTACACAAAGGCTTCTTGGCATAAGTTTAAGGCGTCATCACAGCTGACCTGTTTAAGATATCAAAAATTCCTCCACAATGTCCTGAATGTATTGAAATCACATACGCCCAGTTTGGCGCCAATCATATAAATTCCCTAGGAGGAGTACATCAAAATCCATTGTGTGCGTTTTGCAGACGACCCAAAATAACTGACTGCTTGTTGAGTTGTTCAGCTCACTTGAATCTAAATGTGTACCGCGTTTCGTGTGTGTATACGTGCAAGTGTGTATGAGCCATGCAGCAAAATCTCGTGAGGGCCCCGGACCATTCCCCAGGGCCCAGACTCTTAGGTTGCCTAATGGCAGCAGGTTCTACATACATCTCCACATCTAGGCATTTGGAGGATGCCCTTATCCAGAGCAACTTTTTTTTTAATTTTATTTCATTATACATATAAGCAGTTGAGGGTTCCCTAACCTGGGACCTTCCAAACCGTAGTCCAATGCCTTAACCAGTGAGCTATCCCAGTCCACAGGTTCTCACACTATATGATGACACTGGCCTGAGTGCTTGGGCCCTAAAAATGCACAGAATGTGTCCAGCTAACTGAACTACAGAAATGTGTGTGTTTATTAGATCTTGAAAGATGCAGCTTAAAAACTCTTTTTATTACAGGCTGTCGCCAACGAGTCTGGTTTAAACTTTATATCCGTCAAGGGCCCCGAGCTACTGAATATGGTGAGTTCTACAGACGCTCATGTGACACGCTTTTTTTGCTTAAAAGCCCTTATGGGTTAGCAAGAATGTTTTTTTTTTTTTTAATATAAATTATAATCATCATCCTGTCAGAATGCTAAATAGTGGTTTGAGTAAATCAATATCTATTATCACTCCAATTAATAATCAAGCTACACAAATCAGATATAGTGCTTATAATAGTAATTATTATTTAATTATTTCTTGATAGAGTTGTGCTGTCATGGCACAAGCTTATCAGTTGCTTATCACGTACAGGCTCAAGAGTCTTGGTTTTAATCTTCAGCACAGGTCTGACCTGTTTTTTCGTTGAAGGCGCTATTGTATTAACACGAGTCTGTTACTATTTGTTTGTTTGTTTTTGTTTTTTTAAATAAAACATTATTCTGCAGTATGTTGGTGAAAGTGAGCGGGCAGTTCGCCAAGTGTTCCAGAGAGGACGAAACTCTGCCCCCTGTGTGATCTTTTTTGATGAGATTGATGCACTTTGTCCCAGACGGTCTGGTCATGAGGTAATAATGTCACATACATCTGCATTCTCACTGTTTAGCATAAATGTTATCTCCTGTATGTTTTTGCATTTTCCTCATCTTTACTTTTAGATTTATTATACAGCTTTTTTTGTTTGAACTTGCACATATTGAGGCAATCGGAAATATTGGGACATGTGTGAAGTCCCGACAGATTATTTGAGAATATTTTATTTTGGGTTTGAGTAAATTCATACAGCATAAATAGTATCTCCCTGTCTAGTTAAGTTCATGCACAGGTCAGACTTGATAGTCAGCAAAAGGAGGATAAACCACACAGGACATTGCTGAAATGGTTGGCTATTTGGAAAATGCTATATTGAAGCATATTCATGGAAAGCTGCCTGGAAGGGAAAAGTATGTTAGGAAAAACAATCCGTAATAGGATGCAATAGAATGACTGCACCCTATTTTTGTATACCCAAAATTGTCAAGCAAAGCCAATTAAAGAACTTAGGAGAGCTTCAGGCATGGCTTGAGCCTGGAGTCAGTGCATCAAGAGCCACCACCTACAGACATCTTCAGAAAACGGGCAACAACTGTTGCATTCCTAGTATCAAGCCACTGCTGAACCCAAACCAGAGACAATGACATAAGTCTGGTACTTGTGCTAACAAGGTTCACAACAGAAACAATCTAAGAACTGTGAAGAAACCCCAAATACCACATGCAGGGAATTATAGAGGCCATGCCACAAAATGCAATACAATTCATTGGCAGAAAGAATTGAAGGGCCGGGTTAGAATTTGCAAAGGAATACAGAGATGAGCCTTGTGCTGGAAGCCAAGGAAGCAAAAATGTCCAGGGACTGCATATGCTCTTTCCTGTCAATCACAGAAACACTAGATCATACTTGGCATCCGTTCAGAAAATATGAGAAGAGTTAATAAATAACTAGTTTGCCATATTACATTTGTCTTTATTTTTAGAAAGGTAAACTATTCTGAATATGACTTTATGTATAGGCTTAAAAGTGAATTCTTTATTTCTTAAAACATCCGTGGCTGGTAATTAAATACGTCTTTAATTGATCAAGAGCACTAAAGCTGATATTAGGATGTGATTGTACAGTATGTGTTGGGTTTGTGTGTTCAGTCTGGAGCCAGTGTGCGCGTGGTGAACCAGCTGCTCACTGAGATGGACGGGTTGGAGACACGGCGGCAGGTTTTCATCATGGCCGCCACTAACCGACCAGGTAAAAAGTGTACCATTTCACACATATTCTTTGTCTTTGCCAATATGACCTGATAACTATGCTGGATCTGGTTCAGATATCATTGATCCAGCGGTGCTTCGACCAGGCCGTTTGGATAAAACCTTGTACGTAGGTTTGCCTCCAGCAAGCGACCGACACGCCATATTGATCACTATTACCAAGGTGAATTTATTTGTCTAACATGATTGCTGCAATAATCCACTTGTACACAAGAAGTACAGTGACTTTCAATGCATTTCAAGCACATTGTAAATAATTTGATAAAATTGCTCCAGGGGGGAACTAAGCCTCGTCTGGAGGAAGATGTAAACTTGGAGGAAATTGCCTGCGATGAACGTTGTGACTGTTTCACGTGAGTGTTACAAAACATAAAGGAAAAACAAAAATCTTAAATCTATGCTACAACAGATTAGGTAGTTTACTATATTGGTCAGCATTATGACTTATAGCATTATGAATTATGAATTTTTGATTTACTGATGTAATATGGTAGTTTCATTGATGTCATTGTTTGCATTATATTGTTTGTGTGTGTAGTGGGGCAGATTTGTCAGCTCTAGTTAGAGAAGCTTCCGTGAATGCTTTAAGAGCCCACCTCAACTCACAGACTGCTCTTGCGCACACAGGTAAACACACCAACATGCCACACACTTATAATTACCACCTTCATTGAGCTTAAATAAGGGACCGTCCTCAGATGGACAATCCTTAATCCCTTCCAAAAGTATGGGACATGCCCCACCCCCCCCCAAAAAAAAATCCTCAAAATATAAATGAGACAACAGATAGGATATCTGGGGGCATTAAACCACTTGGAACATGTCACTACCAAGGCAGACCATCTTATTTTTACATGAGTTAAAACTGTAATTATCCACCTTTGTTGGAAAGCTGAGTTAATTTTCACTTGACACACCCAGGCCTATAGTATTTACTACCAGATCTGTTGAATCAAAAAATCACCTAAATATAATCTGTGGAGCACGTTCAACGATCAAAAGGAATTCTAGAGTTTGGACAGCTTTTTCCCTTAATAAGTGAAACTGTCATTTGCATTTGTTAAATGCATTTTGTGTTTACTCAGACTATATTTATGAAATATTAAAACAAAGGTCCTGCATAATGTTTCTTTAAACAAACAAGAAGAATGACTATCCTTTGACCCGTATAAAAAAAACCAGTTAGCTTAAGGCGATGATAATAGTATCTTTATTTTCTCTGGAGATAGGACATTTGTGCTGCCCTTTATTTCGCTCAGTTCTGTTGCATAAACATGCTGGGTTTCTGATTCTGGAAAGGTCTAATTCTACTATAATATATATTAACCAGGCACTTCATGTAGCTGTGGATCAGACCTGCACATCGTTCAAGAGGAAATTTAGCAGAACTGCTTTAGCTCAGTCATATTCTTTTTGACGTCTCATGTATATGATTCAATGACATTGTTCATGTCATTCCATATAATTTCTATTGGGTTGAGGTCTGGGCTCTGACTTGACCACTCCAAAAGGTGGATTCTGTTTTGCCGAAGCCATTCTGTTGTGCACCTGAAACAGGACAATGACTCAAAACACCAGAGCATCACCCAACTTCTACAGGGTTTCAGCTGACGTACAGACATTCTCATATTATCTTGAAGAATTTTTTCATATGCTTTGGAATTCATCTTCCCCTCTATGAGCAGTCCCAAATCAAGATGTTTCCTCCACCATACTTTATGGTTGGGATGATGTTTTCATGATGTTTTTTCCAAATACAGTGGAACCTTTGGATTACGAGCATAATTAGTTCCAGAAGTGGGCTCGTGTTCCAAAACACTCATAAACCAAATCATCATTTTCCCATAAGAAATAATGAAAACTCAAATTATTCGTTCCACAGCCCCCAAAATTAAATACATAAAAAAATTAATACAATCTATAAAATAAAAATAAAACAAATTAATCTGCACTTTACCTTTTAAAAAAGTACAAATAAATCCCGACAGATAAGTGTTTCCGTTGGTGTGTGTGTGTGGAATTAGCCCCTTCCCTCGCCTCTTTTTACACAGTAACACTCCTCCTCCCTCTCCCGACCTCACTTTTTAAGTTTCACAACAAACACAAACACAACGGAAACACAGTTTTAACAGGGGAAAAAAATAAATCTCTCTGAGACTGGCGTGGGCGTATACTAAAGGAATCACTTTTTAAGTTGCACAACAAACGGACACACACACAAACACAACAGAAACACAGTTTTAACAGGGAAAAAAAAGGAATCTCTCTGACACTTCCGTGAGCGCATACTAAGGGAATGACTGCGGTAAAGTGAAAAAAACAAAACAAATGAACCAACAACTTACCTTTGAAAAGAATCGCGACAGAGCAGAGTTTGTGTGTGTTTGTGAAGCTGGGGAGGGGGTGAAAAGGCGACTGTGCGTGTGTCAGGGTGTCAAATTACATGCACGCACACAGATAAGAGACGCTGAAAGAGAAAGGGAGATGTTGATTATGCAAGTAAGAGACGAGCACTAAGACCTAGACTTGCTCGGTTTCCGATTAAAAATTTTTGCTCGGTTTGCGGAACACTCGTAAACCACGTTACTCGCAATCCGAGGTTCCACTGTACAGTCTCCAAGTCCCAAACATATGAATGAGTTCCGTTCTGAGAGCTCGTTCGTAAGTCCAACAAACATTGTCTAGGTACTAGGATACTAACACAATTGCCTATACACAGTGTAAAACTAACACATTCCATGATCTTGTCCTTGTTCTCTTGCTCACTGTCTCGATTATTTTCACTTTTGTCTCCATCAAGCCCTATTGCTAGCTTCTTCCTAGCAATACCGGCTTCATCACCGCTGCTTTTAATGCTTTCCTCCGGACATCCTGGGATGCACGCTGCTCACACATCACAATGTACGCCGGACATATGATCTAATTTCTGCAGTTAAACATGCCCAAACTCATGTTTGTACATGCTTCTGAAGTTTGTAACTCGAGTGTCAATGTGCTCTTCAGGCATGCATCAATGTTCTTTTTAGTAAGCGGCGGCTTCCTTTGTGGTGTCCTGTCATGGACACCCTACTTGTTTAATGTTTTACGTACTGTAGACTCATGAACACAGATGTTAGCCATTTCCAATGATGCCTTCAAATCTTTGGCTGTCACTTTGGGTTGTTTCTTTATGTGCAGCAACCCGAGAATTGTAGGCTCTTTTGCCAGGGGTCAACATGGGCACTCTGACTGGTGCAGCAACCCAAGTCCTCATTTTTCATTAAGTCTTCTTTGTGTTCTTGGGTTGCTGCACCAGTCAGGGTGCCCATGTTGACCCCTGGTAAAAGCGCCTACAATGGGCCCAAGTCTGGACCATGGAGGATTGGAGGAGGTTGACCAGATCTGAACCACAGTTTCTTTTGAACTTTTTATGGACAACCGAGTGTATGTGCGTCACTTTCTTGGGGAAGAAAAGACACCAGTCAGCGATGCACTATGATAAAGACAAAGCAAAGTCATGTTCTGTCCTGGCATTTATGTGGATGTTACTTTTACACTTGCCAGTGACCTCAACACTATTGCAGCCCAAGTACATCCCTTTATGGCAACAGTATTTCCCTTTTTCAGGAAGATAATGCACCCTGCCTCATTACAAAAATTGTTCAGGGATGTTTCAGGAGCATGACAGTAAATTTGAGATGTTGACTTGGCCTCCAAATTCCCCAGATCTTAATCTGATCAAGTGTCTGTAGGATGTCCAAGGTAGTAAATAAGTCTGATCTATGGAGGCGCCACATCAGAACTTCCATGATCGGCTGCCACATCCCACAGCACAACCTTCAAAGGTGTGGAGACTGTGTCTGTGGGCCAGAGCAGTTTTGTTAAATAAAAAAAACGTATGTGGGAACAAAATAGAATGCCCCATTCTGTGTATACATTTTTTTTAAAGGGGAGGGGCAGGTGTCTGCTTACATTATATATTAAACTTTCCTAAGCATGAATGACATATAATGTAACACAGTCTAATGTTATGAATGTGTTAGGAAGCTCTGACAGGAGAGGAAGGACTCTGCGAGGGGTGGAGACAAAGGCAGAAGAGTAGAAACAGAACCCGGAAGGAGAACGCGAGAGAGAGAGAGAGAGAGACGGAGAGAGAGAAAGAAGCTAAAAGACTGGGTGAACACCAAAGTCTACACCATAGATATTAAGCCTAGTAATCCTGTTATTCCTATTTTTGGGCTCTTAGCAAAATGGCAGATAACAAAGGGCTAGCGGGTGAAGAGGAACAGAGTGAGAAACTCTGCTCCCTTTGTCAGTTTCAGAGACCCAGTTACAGAAATCTCTTCTCTGTCAAGTTACTTAATAATGAGAGTGCATGTTTAAGTTTATATTTGAGAGCATATAAACCAAAGGCTGAAAACATTAGAAAGATGAGGAAAATTCTCTGAAGCAGTTAGAGCAGGCTGTAGTGGAATGCTCCCTACACAGAGATGGAAAATGGGAATGGGATTTTTGTAAATTGTAACATTCCTGTACACCCACTAGCCAAGTTTCCTTTTTGTACCCATTACCCAATGTCAGTACTGTTAAGACACCTCCCTCTACTGTTAGGACATCTCCCCCACTTAGCATGTCTGGCACCTCGATCTATTCTGCCAAACCTACTGTTCGACTGGATTTTTGCACTTTTGGTAAATCCCAAGATGTTCTAGCCTTCATCGAACAATTCAACAATTCAATTTTATTTGTATAGCGCTTTCAACAATTGTCATTGATTATGCAAAGCAGCTTTACATAATCAAAAGAATTATTTAAGTTTGTATGAAATGTGAATTTGTATTAATCAAAAAATGGTCAGATAGTCCCTGACCAGTGTGACAATTTCTTGTCCTTAAGGTGCAAGATTTCCTCTATAGGACAGTTCTTGAGATTCCTGACATTCTGAGATATCAGCTCATAGTACTCAAAGATATGACTTCAATTCAGTTCAGTTTTATTTGTATAGCGCTTTTAACAATTGTCATTGTCACAAAGCAGCTTTACACAATCAAAAGATTATGCAATTATGAAAATTATGGAAAGTTGTATGAAATGTGATGTGTATAAATCAAAATGATTAGGTAGTCCCTGATGAGCATGGCGATGGTGGCAAGGAAAAGCTCCCTGAGATGGCAAAAGGAAGAAACCTTGAGAGGAACCAGACTCAACAGGGAACCCATCCTCATTTGGGTGATAACGGATAGCAGGGATTGGTCTGCATCATACTGTGTGCTAGGCAGCTGGAAGTTAAATATAACAATTGATGTCTTTAATATGGAGTCCAGTTCATTATTGGAGGCTCAGGTAGAGTGTAGGAAATTCCAGTCCTGAACTATCGAGTGACTGCAGTCACAAGTCCACAGGACCGTCTTCATGGTAACGTGGAACTGTTCCTAGTTACCACACGCATCTCAGACAGACTACACGGGGTATCCATGTGACAAGATCTCCAACCAGGCAGGTCCAGGGGGCAGAGAGGGTCTGGATCACTGGCAGCTCAGGAGTGACATGTGTAACAACAGAGAGACAGGGAGAGTGAAAGAGAGAGAGAAGGAGCAGAAAAAGAGGAGAAAAGCTTTAGGTATGGTCACAGTCATGTAATGTATAAGGTGAATGTATATGCAGTGCAGAGTGCAAACAGGCACTCCGGTAGGACTAACTATGACAGGATAACTGTGAAAGGGAGAATGACCCCAGTCTTCATCCAGTATTTTCAGTGCACACCATGATCCAGCAATATAAACCAAGCAGCCAAAAGCCACCCAGGTATCTACAGAGCACAGAGGTTGGGGAAGCAGGATGGATGCTAGGACTAGATTTCGTGGGGCCACTGCCATGGAGTAAAAGGGGAAATGTCTATCTGCTGGTAATACAAATGGGTTGAGTTATTCCCTGTATGAGAGTTAAACCAATTAACACCGTCAGATATTAAATGATTACTTCCCCGAAAAACTCTTGAGTAGTTTAGAGACAAAGACGGAAGAGTAGAAACAGAAACCCGGAAGGAGAGCGAGAGAGAGAGAAAGTGTGGCGAAAACGCAGCATGCCGTGTCGTCTGGAGGGAGCTGCATAAGAAACGTGGATGTACTTTAAAGTCACCTGATATTTTAGAGGATCCAAGGAGTGTACCAGATCATAAGTTTCTTTTCAAGAGTGCAATAACATGAGAGGATGCCGAGTGGCCAAGTATTGCCTGAGCCTGCAAGATATGGACTCATTCTACCAGTGAGCTTGATCCTGGATTATTCTGTTCCCTTTCACATAAAATACATCACTAAAAGATTGGGTGAATGTATACCCTCTCCGCTCCTTGAGCCTTTTGTTGATATTTTGGGACTTGGTGGTTTTTGATGAACTATTAAGAATGGAGAATTGTGGATAAAAGAACTGCCCCATATTTCTGTGTATTCTGTGGATCACTTTTTGGTTTTGTTTCTTTGATGCAGGGCACACGTTCTCCTCTAGGTCTGTTAAAGGTATTCGTGTTAGCAGGCAGAATTTTGAAGAGGCTTTCAAGAAGGTGCGGCCATCTGTGTGCAAAAAGGTGAGTGCACTTAACACAATACAGTTTTATAGTTATTACTTTTTTTTTTTTTACTTCCACTTTTCACATACTTTAAGAAAACAGAATGAATTGAATGGCGTTCATATTTAGAGCAGCGTTTATGCTTCATCTGCATTTTAGTCTGCTAGGCATGTTTATTCACCATTAGGTTCAGATCAGGTCAGAGGAGCTAATTATTCCCCTAGGAGCCTTTTGCACTTTTGTGGAATTTGTAAACCGGATAAAAATGTCTGCAGACCTCCCATAATTTCATTCATTTGTTAGAAAAGCAAACAACAATTGATTTCAAGCTCTGGGTATTTGGTGCGACTGAAGCATCAGGACTTAATCTTACTTTGACGTTCAACTTCTGGGTTCTTCTGTGTTTAAAGTGCATATTTCCATTTCACTTTATTCCATACAGGACCAGCTGATGTACGATAAACTTCGAGAGTCTATTACCAGATAGACAGATAGTCGGCTGGCTGATGAAGGATCATGCTTTGCTGGATCATGCTTTTTCTCTTCTCAACTTTTTTTTTCTGATTCATAGTTTTGAAATAAAAACTGAGGCAAAGTGCCGAAATATACTTTTGGAGTTCTTGAGTTTGTTCTTTGCGTAACTGGTGTGTGATTAAGTATATACAACAGCAAAAAAACATTAGTAGTCATTTACATTCTAATTTATATAATTATTATTGGCACGACACAAAGTCATACACAATGTATAGAACGCAGCAAAGAAAAAGATGATGACTTGCTAGCAACATGAAGAGCAATACATACAGGGAATCTAATTTGGGTTTAATTTTGAAAGAGATTACAGTGGAACCTTGGATTACGAGCATAATTCGTTCCGGAAGTGAGCTCGTATTCCAAAACACTCTTAAACCAAATCATCATTTCCCATAAGAAATAATGAAAAGTCAAATTATTCGTTCCACAGCCCCCAAAAATAAATACATAAAAATAATTAATTAATTAATTAATAATTATAAAATGAAAATAAAACAAATTAATCTGCACTTTACCTTTAAAAAAAGTACAAATAAATCCTGACAGATAAGTGTTTCCATTGGTGCGCGCACGCTCCGTGTGTGTGTGTGGAATTAGCCCCTTCCCTCGCCTCGTTTTACACAGTAACATTCCTCCTCCCTCTGCCTACCTCACTTTTTCACAACAGTTTCACAACAAACACACGCACGCACGCACACACACACACAACGGAAACACCGTTTTAACAGGAAAAAAAGAAATCTCTCTGAGACTGACATGAGTGTATATTAACAGACACACTTTTTAAGTTTTACAACAAGCGCATAAACACAGCGGAAACACCGGTTTAACGGAAAAAAAGCGAGACTGGCACGAGCGCATACTAAAGGAATCACTTAAGTTTCACAACAAACGGACACACACACACAAACACAGAAAAACCATTTTAACAGGAAAAAAATGAAATCTCTCTGACCAGGCGTGAGCGCATACTAAGGGAATCACTGCTGTAAAGTAAAAAACAAAAAAAAAACAAATGAACCAGCACCTTACCTTTGAAAAGAATCGCGACAGAGCAGAGTTTCTGTGTCTTTGTGAAGTCGGGAGGGGTGAAAAGGGGAGAGAGAGTCTGTGCGCGTGTGTGTGTGTTTCAGTGTCAAATTGCGCACGCACGAGCAGAGTTTCTGTGTTTGCGAAGCCGTGGAGGGGGGGGGAAGGTGAGAGAGTGACGCTCGGTGTCAAAATAAGAGTCGCATGTGTGAAGCATGATACTCGGCGCTCGTAAACTAATACTTGCTCGGTTTCCGAATAAAAAAATATTTTAAATCTTTGCTCAGTTTGCGGAACACTCGTAAACCACGTTACTCGCAATCCGAGGTTCCACTGTATTCAGGTAAGACTTTAAACATCTGTTAAACAACATAAGGAAAGACTAACAAAGTCTACAAAAGAGCCAGATAATTTATTTGTTGACTTGTTTGTTGATCGTACTTAATTATACATGCTTTCACCTCCAGGTCCTGGGTTTGATTTCGACGTCGGGTCGGTGTGCATGGAGTTTAAATGTCCCCCCCCGTGCTTGATGGGTTTAATTAGGCTAATTGGTGTTTCAGGTTCAAACCGCACCGCCACCAAGTTGCCACAGTTTGTCTCTTGAGCACGGCCATTAACATTAGTGATTCCCTCACAAGCTTTTCTCTCTCTCTCTCTTTTTCCCTTAAGAGGGAACTCCAGCAGAGTTTTTTCAACACAGGTTGTTCGCAGTAAAAATTTGGTGTCAGGATAAACATAATAAAGTTATAAAAGAAAAACATACTGGTAGACCAAGGAAGTGCTTTAGGATAGAACACTGAAAGCAACTTGCCTTAAAATGCGTATTTGCAAGCACATTGTGGAACAGAAAGAAATCAGCTGAATGAAGTGGGATTTAGATATGTCAAAGTATAGTACATACATATAGAGAATTTAAATTACGTTACTCTCAGTACCCTTACAAACAACACTAAGTACAAAAATGTCAATGTTAAAGAACACAATAGTGTTAAAAAAAAACAATTAAATAAGCCAATCTAAAACTATCACAGTAGTTTAGACAAATTACTTTATCTGTGAATCACACATCTGTACTGACCATGGACATGATGCTGAAACTTTAGTCTGGTGCTGTTTGAATGAAATGCATAAATGCCTGAGGAGAAATGTAAAAAGGAAAAATGGGAAATGACTGTCATTACCAACAGTCAGTGCACTGAAGAAGATGTGGGCACGGTTGTGTCATTCCAGTGATTGATTGTTTTCCACAGGATGTTTATGCATCTTGCTTAAAAAAGCCTAAAAACTTTTTGCTGTTCCAAGAAAGTTAGAACCAGTTTGATTAATTAAAGTCCACACGTCAAAGAATTCGACCAGTCATAAAAGCCTGGCAAGGAGCAAAAGTGCTAATTATTTGGGTTTTTTTGTTCATGATTCCATAATTTATTGTTTTGCCTCATGTCTATTATTTGTTCATTTTAAAAAGCTGAATGAAGAATACAAGGTGGGGGGGGGGGGGGGGGCGATTCAGTTATGAAACGCAATTATTTGGTATGGTGATTCATGTACTGCCACTCTGACTTTAAAATCTTTCTTTTAAAAAAAAAAACTGTCGTTAAATTTATAATAGAGATTAACCTGGTTTTCAGTTTGGTTGGCCGTGATCAGTGATCGGCTGATCAGCCTTAGATGTAAACCATTCTGTATTGAGCGCAGACAAACGATCAGACTTTTCCTCCAAATTCTGAGAGTGAATTAGTCTCAAACCCTTCCAAATGTTATACAGTGGAACCTTGGATTATGAGTAACGCGGTTTACGAGTGTTCCACAAGACAAGCAAAGATTTTTAATAAATTTTGACTAGCAAGTCTTGGTATATAAGTATAAGTATGTCACAAAAGTGAGTACACCCCTCACATCTCTGCAAATATTTAGTTATATATTTTCATAGGACGAGGTTGAGAGAGTGGAAGAGCTTTTATACCAAATTTAACTCACCTGCTATCTGAGACAGTGTAACACTAATGAGTCACATGACAAAGGGGAAGGAAAATGACTATTCTCTCCCCAGCAGAGTCCATCCAGGGAGGCCTTGCTAGCTCATATTCACACAAATCAGTAAAGTAACCATGGAAGCTCATACCCAAACTATGCAGTTTTTTCAAGATTCTGATACAAAATATAAAAAACTATTGTGAAACTATTGTTTTCCTAAAATAAAAAAGGCACATTGACAATTTGTCCGGCTGATGTTGAGTCTCTTTAACACTTTCCCTACAGTACATACAGTACAAACTGCTTTCTACATTTTCTACATAAATAAAATAGAAATAAGTTTTCACTGAAACCAAACACAAATCAAAGTAAAAGTAAAGCCAACAAAATGATAAACTGTCAGACTGTCTATATTGCATGTAAACCCTCTAAATCTAAAAGGCCAAAGAACAAATAATGATTTCTAAATTACAGAGGTCTCAAAATAATACTAATCTTGTGTGAAGAGTACAAAAGTGATCCACATGCACCCAAAGACAGAACTGTGCTGTTATAAGACAATGCTAATTCATTTGTGAATTCAAACTGACTATATTTACAATAATATGTAGGTTTGCTCATAAATGCAGTATTTTTTTTTAAAAAGATAAGCCTTTTCCCCCCATTTATTTTTAGAACACTCACATGAAACAGTCACACCGGTCGTCACGGACAATTTCCTCCAAGTTGACATCTAAGTCCAGATATGGCTTAGTTCCCCCCGAGGCAATTTGGAAAATTATTTACAAGTTGCTTGAAATGCAAGTGGCAGCACTGTGGTTTAGTGGTTAGCATTGTCTTCTTGAACCTCCAGGGTACGGATTCAATTACCACCCAGGGTCTGTGTGCATGGAGTTTCCATGTTCTCCCCGTGCTTGGTGGGTTTTCTCCAGGTACTCAGGTTTCCTCCCACAGTCCAAAGACGTGCAGATTAGGCTAATTGGCGTTTCCAAATTGCCTTTGATATCTTATCTAATGCAATCTCTTACACACATTCCCATATCAACGTACACATACATACATAACCTTACATCAATAGAGCAATTTTATTTTTAATTGAAAAGCAAATAATTTATAGTTAACTAACTAATCCATTGTAGCGTAGATTTAAGATTTTTTTCTTTATTTTGTAACACTCACGTGAAACAGTCACACCATTCATCTACATCTACATCTACATCTAGGCATTTGGCAGACGCTCTTATCCAGAGCGACTTACTTTTTCTTTTTTCTTCTGAACCGTAGTCCAATGCCTTAACCACTGAGCTACCCCTCAGTATGTGGCAATGTACTCCAACTTCACATTCAATGCCAGATGAGGCTTAGTTCCCCCCTGGGGCAATTTGACAAATTATTTACAACTTGCTTGGAATTCAGGTCATGTTACTGTTGTGTACAAGTTGATTATGGCACCAATCAGGTTAAACAAATACATTCACCTTGAGAATAGCCAACAATATGGCATGTCTGTCTTCAGGTGGAGGTAAACCTTGGATCTGGTCGAAGCAATGCTGGATCAATGAGGTCCAGCAAAGTTATCAGGTCACGTTTGCAAAAATAAAAATATGTGTAAAACGGTATTATGTATTGTATATATACATGGTATTTTTACCTGGCGGCCATGATGAAAACCTGACCTCGTGTCTTCAACCGGTCCATCTCAGTCAGCAGCTGGTTCACTATGGGCACCAAACTGAACACACAAACCCAACACACGTCTCACAAAATTACTTAATCACAAAATAATGAAAGGCAGACAGTATACATGTACTTACACACATTCCCATATCCACATACCCATACATACTTACACCTTTACATCAACACCCACATATGCATCAACACTTATCTACATAAGCACACACATATTAAAATATACAAACTCACAATGTTTCTCATTCGCCCAAATAACTTTCTTACACTTAAATAATTAACTCTGATTCACTATAACAATACATTCTATGAACATGAACCACTTTGATGCCATGATGTTTAGCAACTTCCCTGTATAAGGCTAATTAGCACAGCTACAATATCGATTGATCTTTCCTAACGCGCTAATCGCTAACATGCTAATCGCTAATGGCGTTTGGCTAACTCGCTTATTTAGTCGTTAAACTGTACAAAACCACGTTGAAACTTTCAAAGTACTACTAAATACAACATCTACACTTACACAGTAAACTAAAATCATATTCACAGCTAATGTGCAGTATATATAAAATATACATTAATGTCACGACTGCATCACATCATACACATTCTCACTCACATTGAAAATAACTCTTCTCTAACAAATGATTCTTATCCAGACGAGGACTTAGATGTCAACATATACTGTGAAATATATACAGTGGAACCTCGGTTTGCAAGTAACAAGGTTTTTGCGAGTGTTCCACAAGACGCGCAAAAAATTGTAAATAAATTTTGACTTGAAAAATGAGCAAGTATTGGTTTACGAGTACAGAGTATAATTTGCGATCATTTGCGCATGCGCGCCCAGTAGAAAATGAACGAATCACTCGCCGAGACTACTCGTTCTTCTGAGTCATGTTAAAGACTCGTTCATGAAGAACCCATCACTACTGTTTACTATAACACTGTAACCATGTGTGTGCATGTTAAGCATCTTTTATTTTGTGTTTGTATGCGTGTGTGTACTGTTTATTATAACACACGTGAAATACTATTTATTGTAGTCATGGGTCCAACCATTCTGTTGGATTTTGTATCCTTTAGCATAAATTAAATGGAAAAGTTCTAGAACATCTAATCTCAACCATTGGCAGATGGCTAATTCTGGTGGGTAATGGTCCATGCCCCTTTATCTGATCATGAAGTCATTATTTTAAAATTAAAATCTTCTCAGCAATCTAAGGGTGGAAGGGGATATTGGAAATTTTAACAATGAGCTTTTCAAAGATCAAACTTTTAATATTACTGTATGGGAAATAGCAAAAGAACTATTTGTGAACGAGACAAAAAATATATAAAAACCAAATGGGATTTTTTAAAAGGTTAATCAGGTTAGAAATTAAGCTATAAAATGATCAAAGGAATTAAAATACACCTGGCATGTGAAGGCAGGTGAGCAAATACCTTTGGCAATATAATGTATCATGCAATGTTTGTAATAGGTGAATTTTCTCTGTAAAAGTTCCCCAAAAAACGTTGAGGTTTCAGAAAGGCCTGCATCAAGCAAAGAAAACAACTAAGGAGATTGCTCAAATTACTGGACTTGGATTATGAGCCGTCCGACACATAACTAAAATCTGAAAAAGAGACAAATGTAGGAATAATAAAAAAAATTAAAAAATAACTGAACAGAGATCATTAAACTGCTTGAAGAAGTCGCATAAAAAAATCAACAGTAGAACTCACAGCTATGTTTAATACTAAAAGTACAATAAAAAATCTGGACTCAGCAATCACAAATCTCTAAAAACCAATTGGCTAGTCGAATCTATGATCAAACACATTGTTTCACATTTTTTTAATTAATAAAATGCATATCTTTAAAATGACACTATGAAAAAAACTGTATATTCTGTTATATGTTACTGTACATGAAGGTAACATCAAATTTAGTATATGTTGGCATTTTTCTCCTATTCACCAGCAGGGGGAGCTAGAACAGCTGCGTTCTCTGCTGAGGAACAGCAAGTCTTTGACTGAGGAACAGCTTACTGTACTGATATCTTTATTGTCATGTACAGGTCCAGCCATCTGCCATGCGTGAAGGCTTCGCCACTGTACCCAATGTCACCTGGGATAATATCGGTGTCCGCAATATTCGAGAGGAGCCAACTATGTCCATCTTAGTAGGATTAATGAGACATCAATTGTTTAAAATGATCACAATTTTGTGAACTTCACATTTGCTTTTAAAAATGAATAAAAACTCATACAGAGTGTTCTATGAACTGGATTCCACCAGATCCGTGTTTTAAATCATTTAAATGTCTATGGCACAAAGTGTCCATGATGATATCTGGATTTAGATTTAGATCTGGAACAAGAAAGCCGGAGGCGCCAGTTTTGTGGAAGAAAACTCACTGACAGAAACGACTCAAAAAGAGAATTCATCCTGTTTCTTGTGACTCTGATGCCATAAGTTTACAGTATACATTAGGGTAGTGGTGTTGAATCAACCAGGCAGAAGCCACACCTGATTCCACCTTATTAATTAGTTAATCCTGGCTTTTAATAAACTAAACAGGTGTGGCTTCTGCATGGGTGGAATGCAAACTTGCATGAACACCAGTTAAGGTTTGATACAGTACTGTACAATAGTCTATAAATACAGTCTTTATATTAAATAAAATGAGGTAGATTAAATTAAAGAAATGGAAATATTTTATTTTGATATACGATACAAAACAAAAATGGTTGTCTATGTTACAACCTCATCAGCAACCTCATTTCCCCTCTCATCTGTTCCAACCACTCAGCATTCAGTATACTAATCACCGGCCTGATCATCTGTCATCATCCGCACCTGTTTCTCTCTGGTTCATGTCTTGCGTTAGACACTTTTATACTTGACTTAAGTACTTTAAGTTAATATGGAGTCCAGATTTGATTATGATTTACAGTATAACTGTGATTTATACATACTTCCTCACTCTTTTCAAACTCATTTCCATAATCATAATAATTTCTTTTGGTTCTGTAAAGCTTCTTTGGGACAATGACTATTGTTAAAAACACTATATAATAATATATAATATAATAATAATAATATATAGCAAAAATCTTTTCAGTGACTAGCTGACAAGCTACCAAAGAGTCACGTTGTTAGTGTGTGAATGTGGCTATTGTTTAGGTCATGTGTTGTAACTAAGGCGTGAATAAGGTCGTAATTAGCATTGATGAAAACGATTTGGTAACTCATAAGTGTTTCTAAGGCTGCAATGCGCTCTAGCCTGTCCAAAATATTTAAATTTGTGTTAAATTTTGAGTGTGTGTGTTCTCAGGCTCCTGTACGTAGCCCAGTGGAGTAAAACCCCCTACAGGAGTACTGCTTATTAGACCTTCAGGCTGTGGAAAGACCCTTATTGCAAATTTATAAAATTTTTTCTCTCTCTTTTTAGACTTCTGGGAGGAAACCAGAGTACCTGGAGGAAACCCACCAAGCACGGGGAGAACATGCAAACTCCATGCACACAGACGGGAATCGAGTCTGGCCGGGAATCGAAACCGGACACTGGAGGTGCAAGGCGACAGTGCTAACCATTACACCACCGTGCCACCTGAATAGCAATAATAATAAATAAAAATAAATAATAATAGTAATATGAGGTGGTATCAAAAGGTTTCATGGCAGCACGCGTAGTCATAGGGAGCACCGACCTTCATCAGTCAGTGTGCCAAAAGACATCGTGCTTCATACATCTTGAGCTGCGCAATTGTTCTGGCCATGTGCGTTACCATGCCTGTAATTTCAGCATTAGAAAAATGAGCGAACTAGAAATTCTGCATGGACCTGGATGTTTGACATGATTTCTCAAGTTTACGGCAATGCTGCAACGAGTCTTCTTCAAAAGATGGAAGAACATCCCGGAGAGAGCAGGCAGACCTAAAACAAGCTCAACCCCCGGAAATCTCGGAACCTTTGGCAACTTGTACATGATGACCGTGAGAGAACAATCCACAACATTGAACAGTCCAGGCAATCCTCACGTGGGATTTGAACATGCGCCATGTGCCTGCCAAGTTCTTCCCCAGACTGCTGACCCAGGAACAGAAAGTCTGCCAAGAGCTCTGTCAGCGTGCGGTGGATGACGCGTCCTTCTTGACGAGGATCATTACTGTTGACGAGACCTGGGTGTAGGTGTACGGTCCTGAAAGCAACCCGATCTGTGGCACGTGAATCTTGAAACTTTTTGATACCCCCTTGTAATACAAGAAGAGCATTAACAGTAAGGATAACAATGCGTGGAAGGATGGCTTTGACAGGAATAGGTATATCGTCCATATCTCTCTGGTGCTTTTCACGTATCTTGTGTCAAGTGCTGCTCTGTGCCCATACTTAAGACTCTCTGTCACTGATAAAGCAAAACATTCAGCTACAGTAGATGAGCAGATAGTCAACATAATAGGATATTGTTCATTTAATAAGACATTTTGGTCATTTCTCTATTTCATAATATTACATAAAGCAGTGTGTCCTGCTTGTTTTTGCATGTGCGTTCAGTATCATTTGTTCAGGAAAAAAATCACATAAAGTGAGATCTGGACGTCTTGGAACTCATTCATGAGGCATATAGTACATTATTATGCTTTAAAAACATATCCTTATTGTACATACAGTATGTATTAGAAATATATGCATAAATCATGCAAAGTCCATTTGGATGAGTGTGTGCTGTAATGAGACCTTTCCTGATCTATTATTCACTGTATGGAGCGTGCAGACGATTTGGTTACTGCATGCGAGAGATCTTTGCTGATAGAGTTGTGCTGTCATGGCAGGTCACAGTGCACAAGCTTATCAGTCTCTTTTGCTTATCACGAACGGGCTCAAGAGTCTTTGTTTTAATCTTCAGCACAGGTCTGACCCGTTTCCTCGTTTAAGGCGCTGCGCATCGATATAATATACAGGTGAAAAATAACTAGGCATTATAAATTGGTGATAAAGTCCATATTTCTAATATAAATTACACATGTATTTTATTACATAGGAAAATGAAAGCACATCTTTACATTTCTATAGCCATTAAATACTGCATTGTTCATTTTCACACACCCTATAAATAAAACATTATTGTGCAGTATGTTGGTGAAAGTGAGCAGTGAGACAGTTCGCCATGTGTTCCAGACTCTGCCCTCTGTTTAATATTTTTTGATGAGTTTGATGCCCTTTGTCCCCGACGGTCTGGTCATGAGGTAATAACGGCTATAAACTGTAATGTCTCTGTTTTCTCTGCATTCTCACTGTTTAGTGTAAATGTTATTCTTGTATGGTTTTGTCTTTCTCAATCTTATACTTTTTTTTGTTTAAACTCACATTTTTCAAGCAACCGGAAATTTTGGAACATATGACAAAGGATTATTCTTTTTCGGATTTAGGATCACCAATCAGCCTAATCTGCGTGTCTTTGGACTGTGGGAGGAAACCGGAGTACCCGGAGGAAACCCACCAAGCACGGGGAGAACATGCAAACTCCATGCACAAAGAGACGGGAATCAAACCCGGACCCTGGAGGTGCAAGGCGACAGTGCTACCCACTACACCACGAGAAATATGATTTCTGCATATAGTCAATGAAAATAACAAAAACGCCATTTTATTTTTACATATTAGAATATTATTATTTATTTGAGATTGAAAAAGTGACTATTCATATTCATATAAATAGGATGTGTATGCCGGTCTAGTTCAGCACATGCAAGGGTCAGATTACTTTGTCTTGAAGATGATCATCGACACCCTCCACATGGAGGGTAAGCCACAGAAGGTAAAATTGTTTAAATTATTGGCTGTTTGTAAAGAGGCTTATTAAAGCATATTAACAGAAAAGCTGTCTAGAAGGGAAAAGTGTGTTCAAGCAATAGGATGACGTCACCCTTTAGAAAATTGTCAAGTGAAGCCAATTCAAGAACTTGTGAGTGAGGCTGGAGTCAGTGCATCAAGAGCCACTACCTACAGATGGTTTCAGAAAATGGGCTACAAATGTTCAATTCCTAGTATCAAGCCACTGCTGGACCTTAACCAGAAACAATGACATAAATGTGGTACCTGTTCTAACAGTGGCGGTTCGATCCCCGGCCAGATTTGATTCCCGTCTCTGTGTGCATGGAGTTTGCATGTTCTCCCCGTGCTTGGTGGGTTTCTTCCGGGTACTCCGGTTTCCTCCCACAGTCTAAAGACATGTAGGTTAGGCTAATTGGTGTTCCCAAATTGCCTGTAGTGTGTGAATGAGTGAGTGTATGTGTGTGTGTCTGTGCCCTGAGATGGATTGGCACCCTGTTCAGGGTGTACCCTGCCATGTGCCCTAAGTCTCCTGGGATAGGCTCCCCCCGTGACCCTGAATACAGGATTAAGCGGTATAGATGATGAGTGAGTGAGTGTTCTAACAGTAGTTCACAACAGAAAAAATGTAAGAACTGTGAAGAAACCCCAAGAGCGCAAATCATTCATTTCTTTAAATGTGTAACACGAGCAGCGAAGACGCAGTTGGCTGGCTTCCTGTGGCTTGTAGGAAGCATGTTTAAGCATTCATTCTCAGTGGATAAGGTGGAGCCGGTGCGAGGGTAGGGTGGGAACTGGCAGGTGAACCAATTGTGGTGTAAACAGGCGCGCAGTGGCAGTGTGTAAGTATCTGCAGCTGGTATGTCGCGTGTAACAAATTGTTCCAGTGCGTCCATCCTCAGTCAGCCACATGCAAATGTCCAAATATTCACATGAAACCATAGCATTGTCCCTGCTAAAATAACTTCCCTCAGCCAGCAAGCAGGGCGTACATACGTAAAGTAAAGGCATACTTCCCCTCAAATGTGAAACAGGTTTGAGTATCTTTCAAAATCAGAAGGTTACAGTATAACAACAGTAGGAAGTGAGTGAGATCAGGTTAGACCTCATCTTGATCAGGCAGGTATTGATGTAGTGAGGCAGTGAAAAGCAGAAGATGTTTCACATGGAGTTGATAAATTGATAGATTGTTATATTATTATTTTCCTGGTTTTTAAGACAACTGTATGTCTAAGCTTTAAAGTCAATTCTTCATTTGCTGGATCTGGTTCAGATCTCGTCGATCCAGCGGTGCTTCAACTGGACCAAACCTTGTACATGGGTTTTCCTCCACCAGGAGATTGATATACCATATTGCTCACTATTACCAAGGTGAATTTATTTGTTTAACATGATTGCTGCAATAACCTGCAATTACATGCAGCAATAACCGACTTGTATAACACGACCTGCATTTCAAGCAAGTTGTAAATAATTCCTCAAATTGCTCCAGGGGGAACTAAGCCTCATCTGGAGTCAGGTGTCTCATCGTGATGAACGGTAAATCTCTGATCTTAAATCTGTGCTACATCAGATTAGGTAGTTTGCTATACTGTATATGATTTGGTTTTTAATTCAAAATCAAACTGCTCGAGTTGCTAAATGTAAAATGTTCCTTGGTTCTGTAGGTCAAGGAACTTCTTCTGCATGCTGGTTCTTTTTATTACAGCTGTAAAGTTTTATTGGTCATATTATTATGACTTGATTTTTTTTTTACTGGTATTTACTGATGTAATATGGTATTTTCATTGGTGTCATTGCTTATATTCTCTCTTTCTCTCTGTGTACTTGGATAGACTTGTCTGCCCTAGTTAGATCTCGTCGCATGGATGCCCCGTGTGGTCTGCCTGGATTCGTGTGGTGGCTGGGGATGGTTTCCATAAAGACTGTCGTGTCATCGATTGATGCTCTGGGGATCTGTGACTTCAGTTGTTCGATAGCTCAGGACTGGAATCTCCTACAGTCTACCTGAGCCTCCAGGAACAAACTGGACTCCTTTTAATTTTAATTTTAAACACATCTCCTGTTATACTGAACTTCCAGTACACATTATTATGCTGATCAATCCCTGCTATCTGTTATCACCCAGATGAGGATGGGTTCCCTGTTGAGTCTGGTTCCTCTCAAGGTTTCTTCCTATTACCATCTCAGGGAGTTTTACCTTGCCACCGTCGCCCTCGGCTTGCTCATCAGGGACAATCTTATCATTTTGATTCATACATATTGCATACAAACTTACTTCTTTTATTGTGTAAAGCTGCTTTGCGACAATGTCAATTGTTAAAAGCGCTATATAAATAAAATTGACTTGACTTGACTTGACTTAGAGAAGCTTTCCATGGATGCTTTAAGAGCCCATCTGTCCTCTCAGACAGCTCTTGAGCACAGAGGTAAACACGCCTACATGCTGCACACTGATGGTTGGCACCTTCATTGAGGTCAAGTAAGGGACATTCCTCCGAACTAGATTTAATTGAAAAAAAAAAATTCAACAAGATAATTCCTTCCAAAAATGATTTTAAAAGTTTTTCACCCTCATAACCGAGACAATAGACAGGACATCAAGGTGCATTCACCAACTTGGAACATGTCACTACCAAGGCAGACCACCTTATTTTCGTGTGAGCAAAGGTATTGGAACAGACAGTCGTAACATACAATAAGAACTCATCATGCCAGAGATTCACTGATATCTCGCCATTCTTCTAACAATCGTCTTTTGTGTTGTTTTTCTAGGCTTGTACTATAGATTCTTTCAGTTTCTATGTTTCTGAGTTCTGGCGATTCCTCCTAATTAGATTGAATGCATTTCTCTTTAAACTGGTTTCTGTAGACTTCTGAATTCCATAGAATCTTCTGCTACCATATTGAGTTACATCATCTTGGCTCATCTCTGTATTTCTTTATAAATTATGGCCATCTTATGGCTTGAAATACCTTCACTCCTTCCATCAGGAGGATGTTGGTGATGCCAATAACTATTGTTTTGGTTTTTCTTTACAGTCTTTATAACAGCTTCTGTTATCACCTGCTGTTGTTTTCCTTGTCCAACCTGTTTGATGGCTGGATGTTGAGATACCAGGAGTTTCTTTCTTTTTGCATATTATTCGAAAATGTTGTCTTGGCTTTGCATAATCCTTGTGCAACCTTTCCAAATTTTATTAGCTTCAGAATGGCTCGCTTTCTCCCATAGACATCTTTTGATGAATCAGAATGAATAGGAAGTGGCTTCCCATTGCGGGTTGATCTGGATTGTGTTTTTAATCTGTAATTTGAATTTGTAATCATTTAATTTGTAATTGCTTCCAACTACAGTTCTATGAAAAGAATTTGCTTGTTGTTGTTTTGTTTTTTTTGCACATGTAAAAACACATTTTTATATTACACAGGGATAACTCAAGTAAATACAAAAAACTGTTTTTAAATGATATATTTATTAAAAGAAAAAACTGTCGAAATCTTCCTGGCCCTATGTGAAAAGGTCCACTCTCTGGCACGATAAATGATGAATGAAATGTGATTGTCCACATTTTTTTAGAAAGCTAAGTTAATTTTCACTTGCCACACCTTCATTTCATCTCATCTTCTATACCGCTTTATCCTGTATTCAGGGTCACAGAGGTCCTGGAATCTATCCGAGGAGGCTGAGGGCACAAGGCCTGGACAGGGTGCCAATCCATCACAGGGCACACACTCACACACTATGGGCAATTTGGGAATGCCAATTAGCCTAACCTACATGTCTTTGGACTGTGGGAGGAAACCGGAGTACCCGGAGGAAACCCACCAAGCACCTGGAGAACATACAAACTCCAGGCACACAGAGACGGGAATCAGACCCGGACCCTGGAGGTGCAAGGTGACAGTGCTAACCACTACACCACAAGAAATATGATTTCTGCATATAGTCAATGAAAATAACAAAAACGCCATTTTATTTTTACATTAATAAATTAGAATATTATTATTTTATTAATAACATTGGGAATCAAACCTGGCTGGGAATTGAACTCGGACCCTGGAGGTGCAAGGCGACAGTGCTAACCACTACACCACCGTGCCACCCTACTTGCCATACCCAACCAGGCCTAATTACTCCCAGAGCTGTCGAATCACATCATCGAATTTCACATCATGCTGCGATCGATCTAAAGAAATTGAAGAACAGATGAAGAGCAGAAACTATTCTTGTAGGTTTGGACAGCTTTTCCCCTTAATAAATAAAAACAGCATTTACTGTATGTAGGCAATGTATATCATATATATAATGCAAATCAGCTCATAACACTGGGCAGCCATTTTCCTGTCTCCAGTTGACCTATGCAAAAGACGCTTCCATTTAAAACAGAGGTTTTGCATGATGCTTCTTTAAACAAACAAGAAGAATGAATATTTCATGAACTGTAGCATGGTAGCATGTAGCATGCAGCATGGTGGTTAGCACTATCGCCTTACACCTCCAGGGTCCGGGTTCGATTCCTGGCCAGGCTTGATTCCTGTCTCTGTGTGCATGGAGTTTGCATGTTCTTGGTGGATTTCCTCGCACAGTGCAAAGACATGTAGGTTGGGTTAGTTGGCGTTCCCAAACTGGCTGTAGTGTGTGTGTGCCCTGGGATGGCTTGGCACCCTGTCCAGGGTGTACCCCACCTCATGCCCTAAGCCTCCGGGGATAGGCTCCAGACCACCCGTGACACTGAAAACAGGATTAAGTGTTATAGACGATGAGTTTATTTTCCTCAGTTTTGTTGCATAAACATGACGGGTTCCTGATTCGGGAAAGGTTAGCTGATGTTTGTAGTCCAGCATGTAGTTGGATGGGGAAGCATATTACTGTACTGTAGGTTCTGGTCAATGAGTAAGGAAATGGTGATAATTATAATATGTTGAGATGCTCTGGCACCAACTGGAGATTGGATGCGTGGATCAGAGTATCTCCAAAATGCCAGGGCACGTGGGGTGTTTCTGGTATCCAAACCAAATGACGTCCAAGGAAAGATAATCAGAGAAGTCTAATGAACTTGGGAGCCCATGAATCTGTCTCGTCTCGTCACTGCACAGTTCTGTGCTTGGGTGCATGCGGATCACTGGTATTGTTTCTTTGATGCAAGGCACACCTCCAGCTCTGTTGAAGACATATGCGTCAGCAGGCAGAATTTCAAGAAGGCGCGGCCATACAAGAGCTTTGGAGCCAGCAATACTGATCTCTAAAATATACTGCTTTTGTGAGACCTGAGAAATTTTCACATACTAAAAAACAACAACGAAGCAAGCAGGAGAAAACTGAATGAAGTAAATAGCAGTCATATCTAGAGCAGCGTTTATGCTTCATCTGCATTTTAGTCTGCTAGGCATGTTTATTCACACATCTGTAACCCAGAATCAGGTCAGAGGAGCTAATTATTCCCATAGGAGCCTTTTAGCTTCAGAGGTCATGGGATGTACCCAGGTGCATGTGAAGTGCACTCCCAGAACTCTTTTCAAACAAGATGTTTGTCAAATGCGAAATGAACCAGTTCGTCCAGTTCCCAGGAGTGCAAGCTGCTAAAACATTCCCTCTCTCTTATAGCAACATTTCTCACACTGGCCTTGCTAAATCAGTAGCGTACTGTAAATTGAGTTTTTTTTTTTTTTTACATATCTGCTATTTATATACTGCTTTGTGCTATGTGGAATTTGCAAACCGGATCATTTTTCATTCTTCTGTTAGAAAAGCAAACAACAATTCCTTTCATGCTCCGGGCATTTGAGCGGTGCAACTACTTTTCTTCTTTACTTTACTAATCTTGGTTTTGACGTTCAACTTCTGGCTTCTACTTTTAAGGTGTGTGTTTCCATTTCACTTTATCCCATTCAGGAGGAACAGCGGGGAATCTCCTGCAAGATGGACAGATATCCGGCTGGATGATGAAGGGAAACCATGATGCAGAGCTTTGAACTAATATTCCATTGATCTAATTACCCAAGTATATTATACAGCGGGAAACATTAGTAGCCATTTACATTCATTTACAAGACAAATGCAATTTCGTCAAACAGATTGAAGGCATTCTGATTAGAGATTCCTACTAAACTGTTTACACAGGCGCTGATCTGATAAGACGTGCATTTACATGCGCAAAGCATTTCCTCAGACTAGACTAGTGGTTTTGCAGAAAATATAGCAGATGTTGTTGTTTTTGCCAACTCTTGAGGTTTCCAAAAATCCTGCATTCTGCATTATGATGGGCTGCAATGATTCTGTCATTTATGATCTTGGTCTTTTCCACGGCTAAAGTCCCAGTGGATGAAATCCTGGAGTAAAGACAGGTGAGTTGTTCCCACAGAGCTTACTGAACAGGAATGCAAGCAAAAAATGTCCTTCCCGGAATAATTGTATGGAGTGTTTACATGGCTTATATTTACCTTACGAAACCAAAGTTTACACTCAATTCCGATTGGGCAATCATTAGGTGCTTATTACCGGAATATTAGCATCTATGTAAACACAACAGCTCTGAGCTAACGATGATTTGCTTTAAGATGAGGATGGTTTGTCTGGGGCTTCTTTCTAGTTCTGCTAGTGGAGCGAAAACAAACAGAACGTTTTGTGGCCACATTGTGGCCAAAATGTCAGTCACTCAAAAAGTTACTTGCTTGTTGATTTTGATCGTGCTTAATTATAGCAATTTGATGGGACGAGGAGTATTCCTTAAGTGCACTCATTCCAGTTTTATTTTTTAAAGTAAAACTATTACATCAGTTGATCTTGTCACATCTAACACAATAAGAGGAATAACGACAAGTTGTTTTGCATGACGTTTTTCAATTTTTTGCCAAAAGACTGACATTTTTTGTATGGAATGAAGCACCCTGTACTACATACACATCCTGTTAAAGGAAAATAACACACACCAGGATGAATGATTCCGAGTACATCAGGGTACCACTACTCTAAGTGTTTTACTGTTTGTTAGTCCACTTACAGTATATCACAGGGATTTGCACAAGATTATGATCTTTAAACTATAAATGGCACATCGCACTGTTCTCACTTAAGTTACACATAACTGCACTAGTCATTCTGTCTCTCCGACACTCCTAGCAAAATTTGGTGTCAGTATAAACATAATGAGGATATAAAGGGGAAAAAAAGTACAGGCTGACCAAGGAAGACACTTAAACCTTAGGATAGAAAACCCAAAGCAATATGGCTTAAAAATGCCTATTTGAAAGGCATATTGCAGAAGGGTAAGAAATCAGCTGAATGATATGAGATTTGGATAAAGGAAAGTCAAACGAGCACCAGCATTATTACCTAAACAAAAGAAAAAAGAAACGAAAAAAAAAAAGGATGATGTGGATAATTACATGAACATGATATGCAGGGATGAATCACAAATATGTATTGGAGCAGAATAACCTGTTATTTAGGCAGATATAAATGATTAGTATTTGTTGTTATAGCAATTGTTACATCATTTTCTTGACATCATCAATTAGACTAGATGAATAGGATTGAAAACAAAATGGTACATTTCATTCTTAATTCTGCTCAAATTTGCAAATCTTTATGTGACAAAATAATGGCAGTTTTTTTCTTATTACATCATACATCCCTAATTTTCATGTAATTTTCAGCCCCAAAAATTGCATACACCAATCAGAATGGAGCATTCATACATTTGTGTTTTTTAATTGCTTTTAAATTTTGTGTTACATCAGGCAATGCAGTTTGTGTTATTGCTTACAATCTAAAAGCAGACATGTCCAAACCAGTGTCTTCCTCCTCAGATCCTCTCTCTCCAGGCTTTGATCACGTGGTGAATTTGTCCTTCTATAGACAGCATTATGTATTGAACATACTCCTATAAACCTGTTGTTTGCATTAGAGCCAGAAATCCCATCTGAGCTGCTGTTATAGGAAATTTAACTAATCTGACTAATCTGAACAACAAACAAACAAAAAAAAAAATCACCAGTCATGTGGCATTAATTGGAATAACTTTAATATGCTTGAGTGACTAAACCTTGACCAAATGCACAGTGTTTAAACCAGAAGCTGTTATGTGTTTCTTAATGAACTGACAGTCCCATTGACATCATGTTAAAAGACACTGATAAAAACAATTTAACAGGTAAAACAGTTACGTTCGATTAAAGCTGAAGCTGACTAACTCAAAACTGTAAAGTGCAGGACGGCTATAGAGTCACAGCGCAGTAACATTTCTCCAAATGTGTCTTCACGTCCAACATTACAAATCATTTACACGTGATCGCATAGGCTTCGTACGTTTAGCGTTTGTTGTTGAATCAGCGCAGCGTCAGGACTGTTCTGCGAGCAAGGTCACTGACTCTCTGAACACTAAAAATAAATATTTGTGATAAGTTATCGGTCAGAGAGAACTTATACAGGACCGCACCTTCAGTGCACACTCCTCATGTTAAGACAAAAAAAATAGGTCATTAAAATGCACAGACATAATAAGATAAAGCGGGACGTGGTCACTTCCTGGTGGCAACCAGACAATTCTGTCAAGGTGGGTCGGGTTGCAGAAGAAGTTTCTGCTACGAGCCGATTCTGATCAGATTTGTTTTGGTCTTTTTTCTTTTTCTTTTTTTTTCAGACTATGGAATTACGTTAGCAGTATCTAGGTTTTATTTTTAAGAATTCTTTTTTAAAAAAACTGTTAAAGTGAAAGAAAACAAACAAACAGACAAAAAAAAAAAATCACGCAAAAATTTAAAATGTGCAGCAAATTTCTAGACAAACATAAATGTGTACAACAAAGCTGCAGCGTGTGAAAACTCAAGCACAAAGGAAAAATGGATCCCATTTTCCACAACAGACTTTGAAGACATGTTTTGAAATGATTCAGATAAAAATACCATTCTCTCAATTACAAGCACACACAAAATATAGCCAGTCTTTTGTTCACTCACACACACAACTTAGTCCCTAACTGTGTTACTGAAAGGGTTAGTATGTGGGGGCGTGTGTGCACGTCTGAGGCTCGGCGATAATTTTTGGTCAAGGAAAACTCGCTCACTCCAACTTGAGGTCTCCCTTCAGCTTCCTCTTCACACGCGAGTATGGACTCAGCTCGTCGTCCATGATGAAGTCGTAGAGGACTCGCAACCATGATGTGTAACACGGCAGATCGTCGTAATACTCTGGCGCCATTTTCTTCACCTTTTTAGGACAAAAATTATATAATAACGTCAAAACCAGAAAGAGATTAATTTCTTTTTTTATTTTTTTTTTACAACACTCCTTAATTATGTATTAAAAGACATACAGGAGTGTGTCATTGAATGTTTTCTGAAAATGTGTCAGGTTTTCCATGTAGGCAAATCAATTCCTTGGGTTCCTTGGATTATACAAATATATTTTGTGTAAATATTAAAATCTGAATTTCATTCAGGTCGGGTGAATTAAATGTTAAGCACTTTAAAGCCACATGTTATTAAGAGGGTGGATTCATTTTCTTTTTTTTTTTTTAATAGACTCATCAAATTTCACTAGCTACAGCACCTTACTATGTATAGTGTGCACATGACCAAGGACAAAAATTGATTTCATACAAAAACATATTAAAATCAGAACTGATTATCTTACCAGGGGAAGCCTTCGTCCTGGGATGCTGGGGAAGTCATGGTGCTCGTTGTGGTAGCCTACATTGAAGGTGAGCAGATTCAGCGATCCGTAGTAAGAATAGGTCTCATGGCCCTTGAGGAACATGTAATGCTCGGCAATGAAATGTCCAGAGATGGGATGAAGACCCATTCCCAACATGGAGCCAGCCATCATGTAAAATAAAGGCTTGGCGCCCAACATCCAGTAGACGAGAATGTTGAATGTAAACTGTATGACTACGTTAATGACCTCCAACTGAGTAATGGGTTTCGGGTTGATGCACAGAGGCCGAATTGCATAGAACAGCGGCTGAAGGATAATCCAAATGAATTTGCGAAGGCGAGTGCAGAAGAACCATCCCTCAAAGTTGGTCGGGATGTCCACGTCCACACCATCCCCACCTAAATAGCGGTGGTGGTCGAGGTGGTAGCGCTTGAACGAGGCCGAGTACGGCAGTCCGAAGGGCAGGTTGGCAAAGATGGCGAACCAGCGATTCCATTTCGCGTGATTGTTGCCGAATGCCGTGTTATGGGAGATTTCGTGTATGGCTAAAGTAATGGAGTGGTTTATACAACTGCTGAACGCGTAAGTCCAAAACAGGACCCACTTCCATTCCAAATCCTTCACAAGGTAAAAGGCCAGGAACTGGATGGCTACCATCATGCAGACAATCCATTTTAGCCTTCGGTCAGGTCCCATGAGAGATTTTATCTCTGGATATTTGGCTACAAAAAGAAACAAAAGACATCATCAGCAGATATTTGACTTCAGACTGGTATAGACACTAGACAACTAATTAAATTTTCATGTTTTTCTCAGCTGCTAAGAACAGACTTATTAGTCTGGTTTGAAGACTTAAGGTTGTCAGGGAAAGCCTTTTAGCCGTGACCTAATCAGGTCCTCTGTGCACTCTGAAAGCCCAGGGGCGTTAATGGCAGTTTTTAATAACAATGACTGGCACAGAACTAGCATCTTAATGAACGTACCCATTTTAATCTAATGTACCCATTTTTTTTTATTAGTTCCCAACAATACAATAACAAGAAGGGAGAATAAATAAAAATACACATGTATTACCTGAGATTTCCTTAGATACACTGTCTGTGAACTGTCTCCCACACAAACAGACTGAAAAATACCTTTTTTTCCGCGGCTGTTACTACACTAAACAGCTGATCATATAGTGTTGATGAATATACTACTGTTCGGTCATTGCAGTCTGCTCTGCTTTTGCATCATAATTTATGTCCATCATTGCACATTGTACATTCCATCCTTATTTATACTGTATCATACAGAAACTCACAAGTACATATATGTATATCATGTTGAGCATGTGATCTTCTTGGCATGCCTATCCACTGCAGAATGTTTGCACGTATAATCCTTCTTCCTACTACACCTTCTGCAGTACATTAATCACTTTCACCCCTGTACATACATTTTTATTTATCGTAAATGCATATACACTTTTTTTTTCAAGATGTTAACTGTATTGCTTTGGCTTTGTACATGAAATAAATATAAAGACATGAGACTAAACTGCACGACGTAATAAACAGGTGCTGCATGGCACACCACATGATCTATGGTAAAGGTGAGGTAACTTCCTGAGCATTATTTGATTTATACCGGGCAAGTCCTGACTGAAAAAACGTGTCACAGCCTCCACACGTCTGAGCAGTTCTTAACGTTCCCTTTACACTCTCCCCCCCCCTAAACACCTTCTTCTTTAAACTGATTTGATTGTAGAAAACCTAACGCTAAACGCTAAAAAATAGCAAGCAAAAAGATGTCTAGCATTTTAAATAAGCATGCCTTGTCACATATGAGATAATATTGGGCTGACTGCTTGTAATGTTTAAAGCTTATCTGTTCATCTGTGCACTTAAATAGTTCTTGTTTCATTTCATTTCTCACAGCTCTCATGGCAATACAAGCATCTAGAGCAGCCGATGACCTGATTAATATGTCAAGGACAGCTGTAGGGTTGGAACCTAAAACCAGTCATTAGTAAAGAGCCTTAAGGAGGCAGGCACTGCCCCTTTAACTTAAAACAAGTCAGTCTGCTCTTTCAGTTTCATTTCTGACTGCACAAAGGCATAGTGACATGAAAAGCATGAAATATTCACGCAGTACAAGCGTTTATCCACAGCAGCCTTGGTAGAACTAAATAGCCCATCACTGCACAATGAGTGCATATTATGTCAACATGAAATTAAATAGCCTGGGGGATAATTGCTCCTACTTTATATCAGGACAAAAGGTCCTGACACTGGGTATTGAATAGGTCACAATAAGACTACAACTTCATGTTAACTGGCTGGTTGCAGGGTCAAAACGCTTACTGAACTTTGGCCCAGGCACCTCTGCCCTTAAACAGAAGATGTGTAGCCTTGATTCTTACACTTGTGTAAAAAGTTTCATTAATTTAGCAGTCAGTGTAAAGAAACAGGACAAATATGACACTGCCTACAACAACAAAAGCCTAAACGATCTAATTGCCAACTATTTTTAAATGTGGTTTTGGACATCAATATAAAAGCATCTAATCAAATAACTAGAAAGGCTGCACTAATGTGGCCGTCACATGCTTCTGAAATTGTCTTACACAAGGCTTTGCCTCCAAGCATACTGCTCTTCCTTAAAATTTACCCTTACTGTTAACAAGCAGAATGCCGTCCACATGCAGACTAAAAAAAGTATTTCAATGGGTGGACCCAACCAGTCAAAAGGTAGTGCAGAAAAACTAAAAAATTATTTTTTTAAACGTCATGGTACAGTCATTTATATTTTTTACAGAAACGATTATAATTTTATTAGCAACTGTTCTGTTGATAATTCTTGTTTGCATAAATTGGCCTAATTAGAAAAGAGAAACCTTTGTAGTTTTTTAATTGTATTGATCACTTCTGGTCTGGTTAGTAAGGTGAAGATAAGACACATTTAACACAACAACAATGAAAACACAATGTAGAGATATCGCATCTCTTCTGAGTCAATGGCTCTAGTCATAAGTGGTAACATAAAGCACCATTGGGAAGCAAAACCACCCCTAGAACAAGCGTTCTTTTGTCTTAAAGGGGCTCAAAAAAATGTATGCACTTCAACAAGAAAAATATATGCCTCTCTTCTGAAGGTCATATGCTGGCATCAACGATGGTGCGACCACTACCATCTTTAGAGGGAACATGATACTACAGATTGCTGCAATAATTCAATGAGAATTTTAAAAAGAGCTTAGATAACAACTGTTGAAATGTCTATACATTTTTGGGCCCCTCTGTATACAATCCCAGTCTAAAGCCTGGACATAAGTTTGGATTTATTTTCAACATTCTAGAACAGTACTGGATTTTTTCCAAAATATGAAATAACAATTATCTAACTCCATACGCAACAAAATAACAACTAACTGTCTTTTGTTGTTAAGAGACGAAGGTCAGCTGTTAAGTATTAACTGACACATATTTAAGTAACAAATAAGTAACAACAGTCAGTTGTTATTCTAAGACACAAAGGTTCTTGCAAGAACAGTATTGTCAAGTGCATTCTCAAAACCCATAAAGCCATGAAACTGGCCCTCATGAAGACCATTCCAGGAAGGCAAGACCAAAAATTTGCTGCAGAGAAGTTCATTTAGAGTTACCAGCCTCAGAAATCACCAATTAACAATTAATAAAAATGCAATAATCTCCGTTGAACAGTTGATGTTGAGATGTCTCTTATGAGATGATTTAAGAGACATCTCACCATCAACTGTTCAACGGAGATTATTGCATATTTTGGATGCTGTCAGCAATGTTTTACAATGTAGGGAAAAAAAATAATCAGAAAAGATCATAAAATTAGTGTGTCCAAACTTCTGACTGAAAGTGTACGTTTTTGAGGTGTTCAGGATGAGAATTTTTTTCTGAACACCAAGCTGCAGCCAAGCTGCACCAAGATGTCAACTGCAAACTTATTCATATGAGATTATTGTCTATTTAGGATGCCTTTTAGAATATACAAAAGAAAAGAAGAAATCAAGAAAAGAGCATGGAATTAGAATACATGTCCAAACTTTTGACAAGTAATGTGTATTCTTACAGTAGAGAAATTCTTCAAATACCGGAGTTGTTAGAAAGTTTAAGTAGAGCGCAGGATCAGTCATGAGAGGATTAACCGTGGGACCCTGGAAGTGCTTTAACCCTCAACTTTCTGATCATTATTTGAGCCATCATACATTTTAGTCAGGGGTTAATAGTTAATGGTTAAAGTATTTACACAAAACTTGGGTCAACAATGAGTCACGTAAGTAAACTTTACTTAAAGAAGCTACTTGAGGGCAAGGAATTTTGTGTAGATTAACTGCTCAGTTAAATGTTGCACTCTTGTAGCACTTCTTTGAAGTTAGTTTGTACTGTTTAAATGTAATTTTTTTTTTATTAAAAACTAGTTTTTTTAATGAGAAAACTAATGTTATAAGGAACTGGCTACATTTAATTAATTGTTAAACTTTTTTAATTTATATCGGGGGGGGGGGGAATATCGATAAAAATCGGGGTAACACCTGGGTATCGTGATAATATCGTATCGGTAGTTCATAACGTTTTTAGGCCTATAATGTTGCATGCTCGTACACACTAGTTCGTATGTCTTCTTGCTAAGCTGACTGAAGGGTGAGATGAGAACTAGGGTCTAGGTTACAGTAATGTTCACCAGACTGATGTGGCAATGTGTGCGGTGGGTTCAGGGAGTGGCGCTTCCATTTCAGGACATTAGCTTTCCTGTTAGCCGCCTGAGCTACACGTATTGACATAACGGTGTGTCATGTGACGAGTGGGCTTTAGACCTCCGAGCTCTAAAGCTTCACTTATAACACCCACAGCCTCTGTTCATAGCATAAGTCGGTTGTTAAACTTGAATTATCAGGGCAACACAAGGTTTTTGTTACACAGGAAATTCGTTAAAACCGTTCAAACTACTGCACGCGCAGTGCTAGTACGCAATTTCTTCCAGAAACTTCTAGATCCCACCCGTCAATCGTATTTCAAATATGGTAGAAAAGCTCAAATGAAATGAAGAAATGCTCACCTAGAATCTTTTTCCTCCTGTCGGCATGTGGTTGGTCTGTATAAACCCATTCGTAATCCTGACGCGGCACCCGGTTCCCCATATCCCCCGACCTGTGCTTTAACTTAACCAACTAATAATTTTAAACTCTTGTCGCTTCGTTACCTCTTTCCCTCTTAGAGAACAGTTAGAACATCTGCCTAGGGTGAAATGGCCGAGTCGGGCTACATCCCGTGGGCGGAGCTTAATTTAGGGCTGGACTAAACTGGAGATGTTCTCCACCAGCCAATCAGGATACAATGTTCCTTTCACAACATGAAGAAGCGTCCAATCACAATCACGTAAAAGGGTTGTCGGTATCGTAAAACCATCCTTAATGTATTTGTGTCGTGCGCCACTTAACGTCCGCGATATGCTGTGTGAGAACGATGTGGGCGAACAACATATTATATAATTAATCACCTTCACACACAGCAGTGCGGGTTTTTTTTTTAAGTGCTTTCCTGTGAGGCTAAAACATTGTGTCAGTAAAAGACATTCAAAGGAGATTAGAATTACCAGGGTTTTTTTTAAAGCTGACCGGAAGTGCTAATTCAAATAAGTACACTTTGTAACCGTGGGGAGCAGAAAAGCACCTCGGTATACCTAGATATATACAATATAAGATAAGATTTTTCGTTAATACAGTACATGTTATGAAGTAATAAATGAAACTACATCAAAAAATCCACAAACTAGACATGGACGAAAGTACAATGTAACAACCAAACCAAGCAGAATATGCAGCAACCGGCTGCAATAACGTAGCAGAAACCAGATTCTGATGTAGAATTTATATGGCAGTAATGATAGGTAATAAGTGCACATGATATTGTCATATTATATTGCACATGATATTAAATAACCCAGGCATACAAATTGCAGGGAAGGATAGTGCACCTATAGTTTCCATTGACCTGTATTTTACCTCTCCTAGCTAATTCTGCTGAGAAAATACAGGCGGCTCTGACCATTCTTATACAGCGCATCAGTGTTTTTGGACCAGTCTAGCTAATTGTCCATCCATGTGTACACCTAAAAATTTGTCGCTTTTCACAATCTCCACCTAAGCCCCCATGATGTTGATTGGATCCATGGAAGTTTTCCGCTTCCCAAAATCAAACAATTGTTCTTTTGTCCTTTAGTTGCAGGCGGTTTTGTCTGTCCAGCCCACAATGGCAGAGTCATCTGATAACCTCTGCAGGTGGCAAGACTGTGAGCAGTATCAGAATGCAGACATAAAGAGCGTGAACAGAAAAGGAGGCAGGACCGTACCCTGAGGGACCCCTGTGCTGCTCACTGTGGTGTCTGACATTGTGTTTAGCATCTTCACATATTGCGGTCGACCTGTGAGATAGTTGGTTATCCGGATCAAAAGTGTAGTCTCCACCCACATGTCCAGCAGCTTATTGCTGAGTAAGGCTGGTCTTAGGGTGTTAAAAGCACTCCTTAAGATCAGTGTAAGCTCTGTGCAGCAGGAAGCTGATGGTGTCCTCCACACGGATATGAGGCTGATAAGCGAACTGCAAGTGGTCCAGTGATGGTTCGACTATTGAACGAAGTTGATAACGCTGCATATTACCCATATACCAATACAAATAAACAGATTTTAAGTTTTATTTCCTATTACCATCTCAGGGAGTTTTTCCTTGCCATTGTCGCCAACTAATTAATTTTTCAAAGTAGATTTTTGATAATATAAGGGCGCTTTCCTTTTAAATTTCAAAGTACCATATCTTCTCTTCCCATAGGCCGATTGACGTGAAACAAAGCCTACATGTTACCTCAAGCTCGGCCAAAAACACCTGTAAACCCCATTAACATTTGTTAAGTAGTTTTCATGTGATGCACGCACAAACAAACAGACAAACAGACAAAATTCCAAAAAACATCTTGATGCGCTCTATTACTCATCTTATGTCCCCCCATATAATGTTTTCTCAAATATCTTCGATGCATTGACACACCAACTTTACAGTTTTATTATATATGTAGATAAAAAGAATGAGCAAAATATAGGCGAATGAGGATGTATCATCAGTGGATAGACTAATGCAACTTAAGATGAACAAAAACAGAGATATAGTTCTTCTCTAGAATAAATGAGAATACTACAGCTATAAACCAACAAACCAAAAACAAATAAACAAACAAACAAAAAAAAAAACCAGAAGAACTAAAATAACTAAAAAGTTCACCTTATAGATTATGTAACTGTTAGCATACATACTGTAACTCTCTCTCTTTCTCTCCCTCTCTCTGGCAATTATTTATTTTTCACCCACAGAGGGCAACTTGCCTGCCCTGCCCGGTACATGTAAAGGACAAAAGCATACTTAAATTTATTGTAGATGATTAACCATTTTGAATTTACAGCTATTTTTACACACACACACACACACACACACACACACACACACACACACACACACACACACACACACATCCATTTGGGGGGGTCTCATAAATAATGGGATAATTAAAAACACAAAAACACACCATCTTTAATGTTTTTGGATGAATATCCTTTGCAGTCAATGACAGCCTGAAATCTGACACCTATAGACATAATTCAATGTGGCTTTGCGAGAGATCAGTGCATAATGGAGGCGTTTACTGCAAACCTTGCATCATGTGTGACTTCTTTTGTTTTTGTAACGTCTCCACATGCATTTACATGTACACAAAGAAGTATAAAGATGTTTCACACCACTCTTAGTGGCAAACTTTACTGCAAACAGTGGCATGCTTTCATAAGGAAAAAAAGAGAGAAATGAATAATGGATCCAATTATGCGTATGATATTTTGTTATCTTACAGAGATTATTATACTGCTCGAAACAGTATTGTATATTTACTTATTTCTTACCACCTCTCAGTTCAACTACAGATCAGTCAAAGATCAACATGAAAAACTTTTTCTAAAATCATACTGTGCATTGTGCAGTGCAATGGAATAACGTATGATTAAACCCTGGCGCGGTTTCTGTGCCAAGTGTTCCAAAGATCCACCGCAACCTTAACCAGGATGAATGCTGACTGAATGAGATGAATGAATAAAAGTTGATTTTGTGAAAAAGGCCTCTATTGACGCATAAAGGAACAATATACCCAGTGTGAAATCCAATGCTTCAAGTGCACAAGAGATGTACAAAGCTTGCACTCAAATAAAGCCTTCTGTTCATTTTGTTAGCCAGCTTGACGTCAGAGAAGCTGAATTTTACAAAGCAAATACACTAGTAAGCCACGTTCTACCTTTCAGTCAAATACTAAGAAGCCTGTTTTCCTATATGGATTCTATAGCAAGCTTAAAAAAGATTTTTTTGTGTTAGATCATTTGAGATATTTCCTACATTGCAATTGAATAGAAGCTTTTACCTTTACGTTACTTAGGGAAAAAAAACAGTTCACCAGTGTTTTTATTAATTTTTAACATGCCCTCATTAACTTATACTCACAACCTATAATCAGTGGTGTAAAAGTAAGAACATGGAGTAACACTATGCAGATTGCTTAATCACATGCACCTATTTTGACATTTTATGTACAGCACTGTGCATAACTCAAGTCTTGTGCCACCTCTCATTTCTTCATCTTTTCCACCCATCAGCCTTTTGCTTGTATTTTTAAAGCAGTCTTGAAGAACAGATCTCCAGGCTTCCTGAAGGCGCAGTCCCTATACCTGAGTCGATTCTGAGGAATGCTTTTTTGTTTGTTAAGCCAGATGATGACCTATGAATCATTCAAGCATTAAAAGCCATCTAACCTACGGTGAGACATGAACCAGTGAGAAACAGGTGCAGATGATGACAGATGATCAGGCCGGTGATTAGTACACTGGAGTGGTTGGAAGAGACGAGAGGGGAAATAAGGTTGCTGTCAATGTTGTTACATAGAAATTTGCACCTTTAGGCAATTCGCAGCCTGTCGCAGTAAAACATTTATTCCAATTTCTTTAATGCAATCTACTTAATTTAATCTATTTGAATCTTAGTTTAAATTTCAGTGTTGATCAAAATGCAGTTTTAACAAAAAATGTATGATAATTCACAGGTAAGAAAAATGTAGATGTGCTTTTTACAGGTACGATAAACCGTAACTACCCTGTACTGTATATGTCCTCTTTGTACAGTAGGTCACAGACTTGGTTTAATGTACAGTCAGCTTTTACAAGTGTGTCAATATTTGCTTTCCTACAACCACATTTGATTGTGTTTACATTTACGCGTGGGTATGTTTACGCTAGCTCAGCATCACGCAGCCAAACGCTAAATGTTTTTTGGAATATTACTGTAATGTTTCTTTGCTTGAATGTTAAGCGCTAGATGAATACAATTGTACTTAATTGAAAAAAGAAGTAATAAAAAAAAAAACACCATTCAGTTTAAGAATGTTAGCAACCTAGAAGACCTTCTAAAGTCTAATTGAAGACTATTTAATACTTCATGTCATTTGTTTGGAAATGTAATTTCTTAAGATGTTAAAATTGCATTAAATTGCAGAATTGCTATTCTGAACGTTTCTAAAAGTCACAATGGTATCAACTCGCTCACACCAAACTTCTATACTGGAACTGTCTGTGGGCACTGGTGACCCCTTGCCAGGAGCAGCTGAAAGTCCTAATCATCATACTGGACCCGTGCAAGATGGCAAATGTGGGTATCATGAAAAGAAGCATTTTTTCATTAGGGAATTACTTAACATACATAACTGTATCTGGGCTCAATTTTACATGGTGTGGAAATTTTCTTTTAAAAGGACCGTGTCAAACACTCACAATCCCCTTCCTTCTGGGTTGGACCCTCTTTTGCCTGCAGATCTCCTTTACTTATTCTTGGCATAGATTCAAGAAAGAAGGCTCTGGAAATTTTCCTTAAGAGATTTCACTCTGTTTTGACAAGATAGTACCACATCGTTAGATAGCAGATTTATCGGATGCACATCTATGATGCGAATCTCCCGTTCCATCACATCCCAAAGTTGCTCTATTGGATTGAGATCTGGTGAGTGTAGTGAGTGTATCCGGGCTTGGGACCGGCACTGCATCCTACACTGGAACCAGTTAATTTTAGTTTTGCGACGTGGCATGTTTTCCAGTGGACATGGTCAGCACCAATATTCATGTAGGATGTAGCGTTTAAACGATGCTCATTTGGTCCTGAGGGGTGCAAGGTGTGCCAAGAAAACATTACCTACGCTATTACACCACCATTAGGACCCTGAACCACTATAGAAGACAGGATGGATCCATGCTTTCTTTTCATTTACTCCAAATTTTGACCTTACCACCTGAATGTCATAGCAGAAATCGAGACTCCTGAAACCAGGCAACGTTTTTTCTATTCTTCCATTGTCCGATTTTGATGAGCCCATGTGAACTATAGCTTCAGTTTACTATTCTTAGCTGATAGGAGTGGGACCTAGTGTGGTCTTCTGCGTCTGTAGCCCATCTGCGTACAGGTTCGACAAGGTGTTAATTCAGATAGGTTCTTCAGCAAACCTCGGCTGATGTTATTTGACTTACCGTTACCTTTCTATCAGTTCACTACCAGTCGCTGCATGTTCACCTAGAGAACTGCTGCTCAATGGATATTTTGTCGTTTTCCACCCGATTCTACGAGGTCACATTCAGAAAGACTTAAATCGCCTTTCGTCCCCAGTTTGAACTTCAGCAGATCGTCTCAATCATGTCTACACGCCTAGTTGCCGCCATGTGATTGGCTGATTAGATAGTTGCGGGAACAAGCTGTTTATCACGTGTACCTAATAAAGTAGCCGGGGGGTTTTGCTAAAAAATAAAACAAACAAAAAATCTCTACAGGAATTGAGGAACATGAGAGTGTTTTTTTACAAATAGATCGCTGGTTTCACCAACCAGATTTTTTTTTCCACAAGAAAACACAGAAGCGAATGAAAACCCATCACTGACACACATATGACTCTGCCTTAAGGTGATTTAATATGATTGATTTGTACATTGTTTTAACAGTAATATGTGCAACAAAACGCCTCCTTTCTGCCACAATCAGGCAATGAATGGACAAGATTCATTTCCCATCGTTACATACATAAAATAATCCAGTCCTCTCTTCGAAGTACATGTTTACAATACAGACTTTTTCTTTTTCTAAAATGACAGTCTTGCATTAAGCCATGAGTTATAAAGTATTTCTGTGTGCCCTGTTTATATTTTAAAACATACTGTACATGCGATTCTAAAGCAAGGTTTCGGAAAGTAGAGGATGCTGCAGGTATGACATCTGGGTTTAGGTTTCATCGGATCGGATCACATCAGGCCGAAGCAGTGTTAAGTCTTAAGAGGATTAACCTTTGCCAAATTGCTTGGTGCTTGGAATAACAACTATATCTAACTCTTATTTTTTCTTCTACTTTTCAAGTAGACAAAGTGAAGGGCTTGAAATTGAAATGTCTCAACACCGAACAACGCTAATGCAACTTGTTTTAAATATCAAGGTAACAAACAACGCCCATGTATTATCCACTACTACGGCCCAAAAAATAATTTGAAGTGTAGTTTCAGTGTTTTTCTACTCTGAGATTTTGCTCACTTCCAAACCATGTTTCTTTCCTTCTTCAAGTTGAAATGAAACGCCCCCTACTGCTTAAAATGCATGACACTTTTCTTTTTTTTTTTTTCAGGGTAGACATTTCAGTCATACTTCAGGAAACTTAAAGAAATGCCCGATATTTACAATACATGCTTATCATGGTTAACACTGTATCTCAAACGATAAGGATGATGACTAAATAGCTGTGTAGAGTTATGAGTGGATAAAAACCTTACAGTTCCAAGGGAAGTGAGTCAACGTAGTTAGTCAGGCTGCTTAGGAAGGGGGAAAAAAATGTGCATTTCTATCTGTCAGGGAATGTGTGCCATTTTATCGTTTTGTTTATATATTGAAAAAAAAGAAACACACATTCAGGGCTTTAGCATCACATGACCAGTACTAAACGGCTTCAATTAATATAAATGCAAGACACACACTTTTGCTTGCAACATGATAATGTTAAATGTTAAATAATACATCATTCTACGCAACAGCGAATTTAAAATATTTTTGCTCCCGGTGTGGTACTGTTCTTTTCCTTCAACACTCTAACAGAATTAAACAGCATGTAGCGAAGTGAAAGCTATGTGAAAGATATGATTGGGGGAATGGAGTAACACAGAAATGTAGCTAGACAGGAGTAGCGGGGTGTGTCCATTTACTCCTCCGAAATAAATCAGACATTAATTACTTGTGACGAGGCTTCCCGACAAGTCTTATTGCACTGAGGCTCTATTTAGTAAGCAACTATTCCATCACAAAAATAAGGGTAGCTACAACATGGCATTACAACATTAGTGATTTCGTCTGGATATTTGTCATTTAAATTAGATTCTCAGAATTTTGGCCATACTTGTATATGGGGCGACAGATTAAACGTTAATGTTGCAGCCAGTGTACGTGTTACATACGTGCTGGTTTTTTCACCTCCTGCGTACTCATCAAAGGTAGTACTTGACTCGGCAGGAAATGTTTAATTACACCTTATTGTTCTTCCTTTCACCATGAATTTCAGGATTGATGTCATACAACAACAGCAGACACGGAAGGCAAGCATCACCTAAAGCCATTACACCAAGAGCCTTCAGGCATATTAGTGTATATGAAACGAGGGGGACACAATAGCTTAAATTTGCGTAAAACACGGAAAATTGAAAGCAGATCTCCATCACGCTCCGTCCACGTTTCTGGTGCAAAGGAAATGGGTTGTGTGTGTGGTTGGGGTTAGGGGGGAATGGGGGAACGAAATTGTAGCAAGCCATAAAACCTAAAAGACATCCCTTTACTTCTTGCTACGCAGGCGCTTGGAGTGACGCGGTAGGTCTGAATTCTTGCGGCGGCGCTTCAGAGGGGTGCTGCCTTCCTCGGCTATCCTCGCCGCTATCGTGCCCAGGCTGACCGGGGAAGTGGATGCTACGGCTACGGCGCCAGCGGATGAGGAAGTCGAGGAGGTAGTGGGCAGGGCCTGGGTGGCGCTGGCACCCACAGCGCTCTCCATGAGTTCGCGCAGCTTGTGCTCGAGCTCGGCGAGGCGCGCGTTCTGCTCGCCGATGACCTGCGTCTGTTCCAGCAGCTTCTGCTCCTGGTCCTGCAGCTGCTTCTGCTGCTCTAGCTGCTTGACGCGGACCTCCTGCATCTCGCGCCTTAGCGCCGTCATGGACGCGCCGTTCACCTTCACCTGCTGTTGCACCTTGGTCATCTCGGAGCGCGAGGGCGCGTTCTTGGCCAGCAGCGTCATGGTGCTTAGAGAGCTAGACGGCCCGGCCACTGAGGAAATACGGGGTGCAGGAGGGGTTAATATATTTCATTTTTACATTCAGTGCACTTTATTAACTCGATTTAATTGAGGAAACTGGGAGCCTTAAGATAAGCTGAAGGTCAAGGCTATTTCCTTATCCGTTAAGTGTTTTACTGTGTGATATTTGCTCGCTTAGTATTTACGAGAGCTACGTGCTGAACACAGGCACTATGGCTGACTCGAATACGAGGACCAGGTCACTTTCACTAAAATATTAACTGTTAAGAAGCCACTCTGAAACCCTTATCTACAGTCTTCCACTAGCTGCAGTGCTGTAGTCCTGTCATCTTTAGGAAGAGTAAGAGTATGTGCCTACCTGGTGCAGACCCTATAAGACGGCCGGACAGGTCAGCACCTGGGAGCTTCTTCTTGAGGATGGGGACAATCTTCTCATCAAAGTACTCCATGGCCATAGATGAGATGTCCCGCAGCTCTTGAAGCACCTCATGAGCCCTCTGTGGTGCGCGGGTAGAGTTCACGTAGCGCAGGACTCGGTAAATTTCATCGATCACCTGTAAGAAACAGAAAACGTATTGTAGAGGATGATATGTAAAATATTGTACATGCATTGTAGAGGATTCATGTTCTTCTAATTGTATGATGCACACTGCACAGAATGGAATTTGGGGAATATTGGGAATTAAACGGTACTGTAGTATATTACTTCGAATTACCCATCAGCCATTACTGTGAATAACCCTTCTATACGATAGATACTATAATTATAATTAACATTATTCATACATATTGTAATCTTTTATATTTGTGACTTGATGTATCCTTTATTTGCCAATATCAGTCCAATTCCTCTTACTTTTTTTCCTTCCAAAATTTTCTTCTAATTTCAAGATTATTCCTCAAAACTATTTTCACCATATCAGTAATCAGCAATCTATAAAAAAAAACATTCTCACTGTGGTATTTGGAATAATAATTAAACTAAAAAAAAAAAAAGTAATTGTGTGATTGTGTACTCTTTGTCTAAATGATTCTGTACTGGAATAGGTGCACCATCTAGTGGCCACATTCAGGTCATACAATGAGAGGCTACAATAAGGAACTCTCCCTGAGGGACAATATAACAACCAGGCTTTGTCTAAATATTGATCATGAGGTACACATCCTGCATATGAAGCAATCCAAGAGCTTCAATCTTCAAATCAAACATCGGAACAGAGAGAAATACATCATCTCTGTGACTATGACTGAGGCGTGTTTGTTGGTGCCAGATGGGCTAGACTAGAGTATTCCATCCGGAACATTCTGAACATTAAGTAATGTTCAGCCGTTTATCTCTATGATTTGATGAAAAAATGATGATCTGATCAGATAAGTGCATGAACGAGGACCCAAGTAGCCTGGCGACCTGATGCTAATTGGTTAAAGTCTTAATCCTTGGATCCAAGATGGCGACGAGGCAGTAGCACGCAGCGGCCGCTCCGGAGCCAAAATGGTGCTTCGCTCTTGTTTGCACATTTGTACGTGCACTTTGTTTTCTCTTTTGTAAAAAAACAAACAAACAAACAAACAAACACTTAGATAGTTCCCTGTTATAGTTAGTTTTTTTTGTTACTTTATGTTGTTCATTTATGTTGTCATGTCAATATGTCTTGTCTCAGCTAGCCAGCTAATTAGATTTCTTAGTTAGCTAGTTAGCTTTCTGTTAAACTATGTTGTAAATGTATGTGGTATATAGCACAGTACGTTGTATGTTGTTTTGTTTTGTGTACTAACTGTATATAGTTGAAGTGACAATAAGAACCTACTTGACTTGTCTTGACTTGGACTAATTAGATGGACATTAGCTAAAAAAGCTAACTAGAAAAAAAAAACTGTAGAAGATTCCAAATTTTCAGACCAATTCCAGTCATAATATAATACTAAATTATACTAAACCATGTTCAATCCCTTATAAGTTTTCCACATTTTGTTATATTTCACACTTTTAAAATGTATTAAAAATCTTTATTAAAAATTTTAATAAAATCTTATAAAAATTTACTCAAATCCTTTTCTTGCTCATCATTCTGCACACAATACTCCACACAATGACAAGTCAAAAACAGGGGTTAAGAATGTTTTGTTGATTTATAACTTAAAGACTGAAATATGCTTATCCTTTCATTACTATTCTGTACTTGGTTGAAGCACTTTTGGCAGGAATGGCAGTCTCAAGCCTGCCTGTGATGATGCTATAAGCTTGGCACACCTTTCTTCTGGAAGTTCCTTTCATTCTTCTTAGCAGAATCATTCAATCTCAAACAGGTTTGATGGGCAGGCTCTCAGCGCACAGCCATTTTCAGGTCTCTCCAAAGATGCTGGACTGGCCCGGTCCAGGATTCTCACAGATTTGTTCTGGTGTCATGGCTTTGTGTTGTTGAAATGTAAACCGTTGACCCAGCCCGAAATCTCGAGCAAGTTTTCATTCTGGACTGCTCTTTATTTTTTCTGCATCCATTCTCCTTTCATAGTCTTGTTGAATTACACACCGTGATGCTACACCACCGTGTTTGACTGTAGGCATGTATTAATGAGGAGACGTGCATTGCCTGATTTCCTCTACACAGGCATGGGGAAACTGTGTCATCAGATTAGACAATTTAGTTTTTCATGGTCTGAAAGTCCTTTAGGAAAACGTTTTGCTAAACATCTAGCCAGCGCTAACATACCTTTTTAGTAAGGAATAGCTTTGGTTTGGCGGTTTTATTATAGAGACCTGAGTGTCATTCAGGCACTCCTTTTTAGTTATGCGATCATAGTTAGTCTTGCCGCAGTCCCTGATTGCACAAAACATACATTAAACTTATACATGTGACCGTGACCATACTCAACTGTTATTTCTTTCGTTTCTCTTCATCTCTCTATTGAGCTACACATGGTACTCCTGAGCTGCCAGTGTTTCAGATCCCCCTATGACTCATCTTTGTGCCCTGCTTCTGGTTGGAGATCTTGTCAGCATCACCACACGCATCCCTAGCAGACCATATTAACCTAAACACCTCTCCTTTTATACTGAACGTCCAGCCTCCTCACACTCAGTACAACTACAAAACAATCCCTGATGGCTTTCCTGTTGAGTCCGGTTCCTCTCAGGGTTTCTTCCTGTTGCCATCTCAGGAAGTTTTTCAACGTCGCCCTCGGCTTGCATCCGGGACAAGAGGATCATTTTGATTCATACATATTTTCTTGTACTTCTTCTTCCGGCTGCTCCTGTTAGGGTTCACCACAGCGGACCATATATCTCCATCTAACTCTGTCTACCACATCATCCCTCGTCATTCCGAGCTGCTTTGAGAGGGCTCATTGCCGGCAATTAGAAAGTAAACTTTACTGAAATGATATGCTGAGTTTAGATACAATCACCCTTTCTATACCTACCTTAAACCAATGCTGTGCGTCGGCCTGAATTCAGTAGTGTCTGATTCAGTAGTGTCACTTCTGACACGCAATAGTACAATGCAGAACAAATTCTTAGTTGGTTTAATCTATAAATATACTTTTTTATTTTTATTTTTTTTTTTACATGCATCACTCAGGGATGAGTGTCATACGAATCCCTAATATGTTGAAGGTGACCACTAAATCTATAAAAGCATGTTAAATCACATCACATTTGCCTCAGAAAAATTAAGTTACTAAAGTAGTAAGTCATTAACTTTATACCTTGCCAGGTATGAAGCAGCAGAGATTGGAGTCCACGTATTTCATGAAGGTCATATTGAGCAGGGATAAGCGCGTTTCCACTGCGGCTAAGATGTCTGCATGGCGAGCCAGAGAGTGGTTCCTCCTCTCCGATTCCCGCCTAAGAATCACGACAGAGAAGATCATTAACATCACACCACCTAATGTCTATTGTTTTTAAACGGTCGGGCTCATTGCGACTGCATGTAATGTTTTACTGCAATGTGATATCTTCACTAAGATGTCTGAAAACTCAAGTCTGTACTTCTGCTTGGGTCTGTTGATCTTGATAACTGACAAGACATTTTATTTTTTGTTACTACCCTCTGCCTGAAAAATGTACAGAAATCAGTGCTGTTATCTGAAAGTTCAATCTCACCTCGGCAGCTGGGCTTTGACTTGTCTTTGACAGAGGCTGTGATAACGCTCCACTTTGAGGAAACCTTGGTTAAGCATACGTTGACAAATCATGTCCATGCGCTTACATACCTAAAAAGACAACAGCGGGTTCAGACTGAATACTTAGTCCTTGTATAATTGCAAGATTTTGATGGGAGTTTTAATGAAACATGACGGTTATACTGTAAACAAGCTTATATATAAATAAGTCAATGTTTTATATACAGGGGTCTATAATAAAAAATTGACTTGAAAAACAAATTTAATGAATATCATGCACTTGAAAAATTATGCATTGCTGAATGGCTACAACAAAAAGCCCATGCACATACTGTATGAATAATGAGCGAAATACAAGGAGCGTTTGCGTCAAACTGAGACTCGTGCTGAAATTTCTTATGAATGAAGGAGTAAAACTGATTACATTTACTGAGACTTCAAGCACAAGTACGGTGATGAGACAGATCAAACATCTGAATGGTGCAAACGTGATTCCTGTGAATGGCTGATCAATGAAAACTGGGAGATAACTTGTTGAGCATATCAGTCTGTGGGACAGAAACATACAGGAGCTGGGAGTTATTGCCACCTCGCTCCAAGCCATTGCTAGACGTTTGGACCATTAAAAGGCGATTCAGATGTGATCAGGGCTCCGACGTACTGAGAAAACCTTGTTGGTGTCCAAGCACTAGTTAAACACTGGGATAAGTGCCTTAGTGTAGCAGAGAATTATAAAGATGAAGATGAAGTAGTTTGCTCTGGTCCCATCCCAATGAGACGTGGCGACATAGCTTACAGCAGGTTATGGTCGCTGAACCGCTGGATGTCCAGGTGGTGCTCCGAAAACAACGTGGGCTTTATAGACAACTGGAAGACCTTTGAGGGCAAAACTGGCCTGTTAGGGCGGGACGGTGTCCATCCCACTCGGGAAGGTGTCCATCCCACTCGGGAAGGTGCTGCTCTCATTTCTTGTAGTATAGCACATAGTCTCAGAAGAGGCCTAGTTAATCGGTGACAATCCACAGCCCAGGCCAGGGAGCAGACAGACAGGCTAAACCAACCGTCTGCTAGCTGCAGAGAGTCGTCACTCAGGGTTCATCATATTGAGACTAAACATAAATTTAGAAAGACTCAGAAAGTCCGTTTTAGTAATTTAATTAACATAGATACCACAAACTCAGATCATACTGAATGCGCAGCCAGCACCTCTGATCTAAAGCTAGGACTGTTATATATTAGATCTCTCGCATCTAAAGCAGTTATTGTTAATGAAATTATCACAGATCAGGAGTTTGATATATTATGTTTAACAGAAACCTGGATTAAACAGGACGAGTATGTAGCTCTAAATGAAGCTAGTCCTCCTGGATATAGCTACATACACCAGTCTCGGCTAACTGGTAGAGGAGGAGGAGTCGCAGTTATTTATAACGATAACCTGTCTCTCGTACAAAAACACAGTTTTAAATTTAATGCATTTGAAGTTCTCTATAGTAACATAAAGTCAGCTCAGTCGATCCCGCTAATCATCATTTACAGACCCCCAGGGCCGTACTCGGAGTTTCTCTGTGAATTTGCAGATTTCCTCTCAAACCTTGTTGTTTCTGTAGACAAAGCGTTAATTGCTGGAGACTTTAATATTCATTTTGAGAATCCAGAAGACCCTCTGAGAACAGCATTCTTGTCCATACTGGACTCAGTAGGAGTAAATCAGTCTGTAGTAGGACCCACTCATAAAGCAGGTCACACTTTAGATTTAATATAAAGTATAGGTATAGTATAGGAAATATAACCACAATTCCACAGTCTGAAGTTATCTCAGATCACTACCTTGTCTCGATTAAAGCATGTCATAGTAATAATGTATGCACAGCACCGCGTTACCGCCTTAAACGTACATTTACATCAAATACCACACAGAGCTTTATCAATAATCTTCCAGAGTTATCAACTTTGATTGGATCGCCATCTGACATCCCAGAACTCTAACAGGCGAATGAATATCTAGAGTCAGCACTTCGTTATAGCTTAGATAATGTAGCTCCAGTTAAAAGGAAAATGATTAGAGATAAGAAACTCGCTCCTTGGTATAATGACCACACACGTGCTTTAAAACAAACCGCTCGAAAATTTGAACGTAAATGGCGCCAAACTAAATTGTTAGTATTTCAAATAGCTTGGAAGGAGAGCATCCTGAACTATAGAAAAGCTCTCAGTGATGCTACATCAACGTATCTCTCCACTCTTATAGAAAATAACAAAAACAACCCGAGATTTCTATTTAATACCGTAGCTAAATTAACTAAAAACAAGACCACTGCAGAAATCTCCACAACAACATCATGCAGTAGTGAGGATTTCATTAACTTTTTCAATAACAAAATAATAAATATTAGGCAAAAAATTCAGGCTTTGAAACCAGACAATTTAAGTAACACAGATGAACTAACCACATCACATCAGAACTAATTTCACTCATCTCTTCTTCAAAATCATCAACCTGTATATTAGATCTTATACCGACACATTTTCTCAAACAGATAGTTCCTGCAATAATAGAACCCCTGTTGAAAGTAATTAACTGTTCACTCAGTAGTGGATATGTCCCCAAATCCTTTAAATTAGCCGTTATTAAACCGCTAATCAAGAAACCTGACCTTGACCCCTGTCAGCTTTCTAATTACAGGCCGATATCAAACCTTCCCTTTATCTCCAAGATTTTGGAAAAGGTAGTATCACAGCAGCTATGTCAAGTCAAGTCAATTTTATTTATATAGCGCTTTTAACAGTTGACATTGTCGCAAAGCAGCTTTACACAATAAAAGAAGTAAGTTTGTATGCAATGTGTATGAATCAAAATGATAAGATTGTCCCTGATGAGCAAGCCGAGGGCGACGGTGGCAAGGAAAAACTCCCTGAGATGGTAATAGGAAGAAATCTTGAGAGGAACCAGACTCAACAGGGAACCCATCCTCATCTGGGTGATAACGGATAGCAGGGATTGATCAGCATAATAATGTGTACTGGAAGTTCAGTATAACAGGAGATGTGTTAAAATTAAAATTAAAAAGGAGTCCAGTTTGTTCCTGGAGGCTCAGGTAGACTGTAGAGATTCCAGTCCTGAGCTATCGAACAACTGAAGTCACACAACTATGTTCACATCTACACAGAAATAGCATAAATGAACTGTATCAGTCAGGATTTAGGCCTCATCACAGCACAGAGACAGCACTTGTTAAAGTAGTAAACGACCTTCTATGGGCCTCTGATCAGGGTTGCGTCACTATACTTGTGTTACTGGACCTCAGTGCAGCTTTTGACCCCATTGATCATAGTATTCTCCTTCACAGATTAGAAAAGGTAGTAGGGGGCCTCCGAGTGGCGCAGTGGTTAAAGCGCTCGCCCTATCATCCGGAGATCGCTAGTTCGAATCCCGGGTGGTGCTGTAACCTCTCGCAGCCGGAGGTCTAGAGAGAGATGATTGGCCGAGCTCCCTCAGAGGGGAGGGATGAGAGGTACTTAGTGCTCCCACATTAATCACGGCTCTACAGCCAATCAGGGGCGTCTGTGAGCTCGCGCAACGGAGGGAGTGAATAGCGCTGTCCTCCGAGTGTGTTACGCCGCCCCCAACGGTGCGTGAGCGAGCAGTTCGAAAAGATGCGGTCGGCTGGCGTCACGTGGTTCGGTGGAAACACGTGATAGTCTTCGGCCCTCCCGGCTGAGTGGTAGTAGTAGCCTTAATGTGGGAGCCCCCTAGTGACGGGGAGGAATTGGACACGACTAAATTAGGGAGAAAATCGGGGAAAAATCCAAAAAAAAAAATTTTAAAAAAAAGAAAGAAAAGGTAGTAGGAATTAAGGGAACTGCCCTCTTGTGGCTCAGATCCTATTTGACTGATCGTTATCAGTTTGTAGACTTAGATGGTGACCATTCCTCATGTTCACAAGTGGAGTTTGGTGTTCCACAGGGTTCAGTTTTAGGCCCACTGCTTTTTTCCCTTTACATGCTTCCTCTGGGTAACATAATTCGTAAACATGGTATTAGTTTTCATTGTTATGCTGATGACACACAATTATATGTCTCAGCAAAACCAGATGAGAAAAACCAGTTTGCTAAAATTGAGCAGTGTATGCAGGACATAAGAGACTGGATGTTAATTAATTTTCTTCTACTTAATCCTGATAAGACAGAAGTTCTAGTCATAGGACCACAAGTAGCAAGAAGTAAGCTTTCTGATCACACTGTAACTTTAGATGGCCTTTCTGTTCCATCTAACGCAACAGTAAAAAGACCTTGGCGTGATTATAGATTCCAGCCTTTCATTTGAAGCTCATGTAGATAATATTACCAGGATAGCTTTCTTTCACCTCAGAAATATTGCCAAGATTAGAAACATATTGTCACTAAATGATGCAGAAAAACTAGTTCATGCCTTTATCACCTCTAGGTTGGACTATTGTAACGCCTTACTGTCTGGTTGTTCAACTAGGTGTATAAACAAGCTTCAGTTAGTACAGAATGCAGCAGCGAGAGTCCTCACTAAAACCAGAAGATATGAGCACATCACCCCTATCTTATCTCCACTGCATTGGCTCCCTGTGAAATTTCGCATTGATTTTAAGATACTACTTTTGACATTTAAAGCACTAAATGGTCTCGCGCAACAGTATTTGAGTGAACTGCTAGTGTCTTACGATCTGCCACGCCTACTTCGATCAAAGAATGCAGGCTGCCTGTCAGTACCACGTATTATTAAAACTTCAGAAGGGGGCAGAGCTTTTTCTTACAAAGCCCCAAAGTTATGGAAGTGTCTTCCTATAAATGTTCGGGACTCAGACACAGTCTCAGTGTTTACGTCTAGGCTAAAAACCTATTTATTTAGCCAAGCATTTTTGTAAATAGATTAGCCTTAGGTAAAGGTGCAGATCTGGGGGAATCATGGACGTAGAGTATTCTGGTGAACTGGTATGTTTAGATGCTGTCTTCCCCACTCTCATTGATCACTCAGGTTTGTTGACGGTGAGGTGATTGGTTGCTTTACATCACAGGGAGCCCTCGTGTCTGTGTTTCCTTCTGGCTCTCCCTTTTAGTTATGCTGTTATAGTTAGTCCTGCCGGAGTCCCTGCTTGCACTCTGCACTAAATATACTTTCACCTTATACATGTTGACTGTGACCATACCTAACTGCCATCTCTCCTTATTTTCTGTTCTCTCCTCTTCTGTTCTCTCCTCTCTCTCTCTTTTCCCTCTCCCTGTCTCTCTGTCGAGCTATACATGTCGCTCCTGAGTTGCCAGTGATCCAGACCCCTCTGCCCTCTGGACCCGTCTAACCAGTCCTGGAGTACAGTTTCTGGTTGGAAATCTCGTCGCATGGATGCCCCGTATGGTCTGCCTGGATTCGTGTGGTGGCTGGGGATGGTTTCCACGAAGACTGTCCTGTCCTCGACTGATGCTGACAGCTGTTCTCTGGGGACCTGTGACTTCAGTTGTTCGATAGCTCAGGACTGGAATTTCCTACAGTCTACCTGAGCCTCCAGGAACAAACTGGACTCCTTTTAATTCAGATTAAAATTTTAACACATCTCCTGTTATACTGAACTTCCAGTCTTACACATTATTATGCTGATCAATCCCTGCTATCCGTTATCACCCAGATGAGGATGGGTTCCCTGTTGAGTCTGGTTCCTCTCAAGATTTCTTCCTATTACCATCTCAGGAAGTTTTTCCTTGCCACTGTCGCCCTCGGCTTGCTCATCAGGGACAATCTTATCATTTTGATTCATACACATTGCATACAAACTTACTTCTTTTGATTGTGTAAAGCTGCTTTGCGACAATGTCAATTGTTAAAAGCGCTATATAAATAAATTGACATGACTTGAGAAATAGTTTTTACTCTCATAACTTTGTTCTGTTATGCTGCACAATCAAAAATCCCAGTTTGACTTGATCGGCATTCGAACAAACAGCTGGACTTCTTAACCCCCCCAATAAAATAATCCTGTACTGATGTTGAAATTAAATCCACATGTACAACTGAACACTTGAATGCAAAACCTTTGTGAAGCCCACAAGAGAGGTTCGCAGACGACATTCACAACAGTAACATCATAAAAGTACAGTGGAACGTCGGATTGCGAGTACTGCAGTTTGCGAGTGTTTCGCAAGACGAGCAAGGATTTTTAATATATTTTGACTTGGAAACTGAGCGAAAGTCTTGGATTATGAGTACCGAGTGTCATGTATCACGCATGCGCCTCTTATTTTGATACCGAGCGTCACATGATCACAACTGAGCCAAAGGTAAAGTGCTGTTTTTTTTACTTTACAGCAGTGATTCCGTTAGTATGCGCTCACGTTAGTGTCATTAGCGATGTTCCTTGCTAATTTTCTGATAAAACAGTCTTTCCGTTAATGTGTTAACACACACACACACAGCGCCTGCGTGCATAAACGGAAACACTTATCTGTCAGGATTTATCTTTTACTTTTTTTAAAGGTAAAGTGCATGTTAGTTTGTTTTATTTTTACTTTATATATTGTACTAATTTTTATGTATTAATTTTTTTGGGCTGTGGAATGAAAAATTTGAGTTTTCATTATTTCTTATGGGAAAATCCGATTTGGTTTACGAGTGTTTTGGAATATGAGCCCGCTTCCGGAATGAATTATGCTCGCAATCCAAGGTTCCACTGTACATCAGTACAACACCATAATAATATAAAATCCAACAATATGCATGGTTCCACGTTACAATGTTACTTTACAAGCAAAACCCCACTCAGTACACAACGTCTGCCAGAGGTTCACACCTTTTTACGGAAATTAAAGCTGTATTCATGTTATATTTTACCCCAGAAAATCTCAATAAATATGTCATATTTTAACAGCTGGATGTTTAAATGATTATTCAAGTCTTTATTTATTTGAAACAATTTGTTTACCATCATAAATATGACAAAATAATTGTGTTGAAATAAACAAGGTTCCGGGAGGCCTGGAGCCTATCAGGGGACTCAGGGCACTAAACGGGATACACCCTAGACGGGTGTGCGCACACACACACACACACACACACACACACACACACACACACACACACACACACACACACACACACACACACACACACACACGAGCAAAATGCTAATCAGCCTAATCTGCATGTAACTAGATATCATTAAAATATTTGAGTGAGGAAGAATTGCAAAAAACAAAACAAAAAAAAAGCATAAATTATTCTTCTGAAATTATTCTAATATAAATGATGTATTTTACTTTTATACATCTGCTTTACACATTTACACAAAAAAATTGTGTGTTTTATTCTGTGTATATGCATAAATATTAGTAGGTGAAAGAACATTTACGTCTTGTGTTCACAGGCCACATTTTATCATCCCGGGTTCACAGCATCTGATTTGATCCAAATTTCACACGGCATCTCTAGTCTACACTACATGGAATAATATCCAAGTGGTATGAAATAAGAACAAACATATTGGTTCATTTCATTCATTTTCGGTAGCTGCTGACTTAACTGTCTTATCCCGTTGGAGGTCACACTGGTTTTGATGAGGTAGGAACAGATCCGGGATGGGTCTGTTGAGTGCGTTAGTGTTTGTTGGTGTGTGTGACATGAGAGTATTAGTGGATTTGTGTGTGCGAGACGTGCGGGTGTGTCAGTGTGTGTGATAAGTGAATGTGTTTGTGTGCGTGGTGTGCGAGCTTGTTTGTGCATGAATGCGCGAGTGTTAACATTTGGTGTGTGTGTTTGAGAGTGATGCGAGTATGTGTGTGTTAACACCTGTGATGTGTATGGTCGTAGAAGAGTCGGAATTTTATATTAAGACCTCCAAAAAGCCGCAGACGGTGGAAAAAAAGCATCTCAATGTGATGTGGCTCAGGGTCATGTCGCTCAATGTCACACAGAAAGATATGAACCACTTCTCAGCATAAGTCTGAGACATTGTCACGACTGACCCATTTGAGAAATCATAAATCCCTCCACAATTTTGCATCCTCAATGTCTTTAGATCACATAGGCCCGGTTTGGTGGTGATCGTATAAACTCCCTAGGAGGAGTGTATCAAAACCTGAGCCGTTGATATCATCAGGTCTTTGCTGAAGGGCTGTTGTTTTGAACTTGGCACAGTGGTTAGCACTTTCGCCGCCAGGTTTGATTCGCACCTCCGTGTGCCTTGAGTTTGCATGTTCTCCCCATACTTGGTGGGCTTTCTCCAGGTACTCCAGTTTCCTCCCACAGTCCGAAGACCTGCAGATTAGGCTGATTGTCGTTTCCAAATTCCCTGAAGTGTGATTGTGTGTACCCTGTTATGGATCGGCACCCTTAAGATTCCTGGGATACGCTCCAGGACGCCTGCAACTAATGGCTAAGGGACTGAGTGAGTGAGAATCAGGTTCACAAAACTAAACAACAAATACATAAATTATATCTTGAGACAGATTAATCATTCACTCACTCATTGTCTATACTGCTTTATCTTGTGTACAGTGTCACAGAGTGTCTGAAGCCTATCCCAGGAGACTTTGGGCAAGAAGCAGGGTACATCCTGGATGGGCTGCTAATCCATTGACTCAAACACTTATTCACACACTAGGGGCAATTTGGAAAGACCAATTAGCTTAATCTGCGTGTCTTTGGGCTGTGGGAGGAAATCAGAGTACCTGGAGAGAACCCACGGAGAACATGCAAACTCCATGCATATAGAAGTGGGAATCGAACCCATACATTGGAGGTGGTAACCATTGTCTAATAGCTTAGCTATCAACTTGAAGTCTCTGACTTGCAATGCACACACCGAGATGATCATAGTGACCAGTTAATGGATTTATATCCAGAACAAATGATGCAAGAAGAACATGTATGTATAGGTATCTAGCTAACTAACTACTATTCTAACTTAATTCCGTATGTCTGAAAGGAAAGTAAAAGTATTTTAATAATAAAGGTGTGAATAAACACACTGACAGGGTGTTTTCTCTCTCCTCTGGTTAATATACACACTGAGCAGGATAGTGCGCACATCCATACTACACAGTATGTGCAAACAGGACGCTAACGTTAACGCCATGCACACTGCTTAGTACAGAAGTACACACTAGAGCTTTTTCCTAGCCTTTGTTTTGGTTGTAGTTAGCTCACCAGGCGCAGCAGGCTGATTTCATCGTAAGACAGGAAGTTTAAAATGGTCTCGATGGCCACGATGGGAAGACCGAGGAGCGGGTTGTTTTGGTGAGGCTGATCCGGCGGTGGAGAGGGCAACCTGGGCGAAACCGAGTCGGAATCGATGGACCCTCCACCTCCCTCCGCTCTATCCACAATAGCCGCCATCTTCTCTAGCTCGCGACTGCAGGAAGTGACGTCAGATTGCGAGAGAGGGAGAGAGCGCGAGAGAGAGAGAGAGAGAGAGGAAAAACGGCGTTCAGTGGAAGTCGGAGACACGACTTCATGATTTTATTGGATAATAATAAATAGGTCCTCCAAAGTACTATAATGGGTAGTGGTGTCTCCCCCACACACATACACACACTACTATATTATTAATAGTAATAATGCAGAAAATGGACACTCCAAAGAAGCTAGTTTCTGGAACATCCTGGAAGGGTCTTGCTTCCCTAAACATTTCAAGTTGCTAACTTTAGCCGTTTTGTGGAAAAGATTTTATATGTGCCCCAAAATGAGTATTTTTTCAGCATTATACTGTCTCCCTTCAAACAATAGTAATTTAAAATGCAAATAATTAACGTTTCCTGAATGAGTATACTAAAGGTACCAACCTTTAGTACTGAGGTACTAAAATTGCTGTAAGCTTCTAGAAGCATACGAATGAATAAAAAAATATGTAATGTGCAAAATTAAGGATTTTCCTCCCAAAACAATCTGTAGTTTCTGTAACCATGTCAAATTCATGTTGCAATATCTTAAAACATTAGCATTTGTACACCTATAGATAATACACCTTTTCAAGTTTATGTCTTTTCATGTGAAATCGAAAAATCAGAAAGTTTGAAGATGAATGATGAATGTTTCCCCTGAATGACCTGAAGGTCATTGAAAGATTAGATTAATAATGATTTTTAAAAAAAACTTACGGACACTACATAAAAGGGCATGTAATTGTATTTAGCAAATGTGTTTCTATTCATATGATAAAAAATATAAATATCTATGCATATCTACAAATTTCAACAAACAAGCATGGATCTGAGGTGAAAAGCATTAAGTACAGTATTATGAAAAATGGTTTTATAAGATCCTATCTGAAAATTAACTTTTCACCTAGCACCGATATCATGTTTTGGCTGATACTGTATATTACGATTGCCTGCCTATTACTGAGTAGGTCCCCCATTTTGCCACCATAACAGTGATGCATTGTGTGTTCTGACACTGACCCCGTCACCGGTTCACTCTTTTTCCTTCCTTGGATCATGTTTAGTATGTCCTGACAATTGCAAACCAGGAACATCCCACAATAGCTGCAGTTTGGGATTTGTTCTAACCCAGTCGTCTAGCCATCACAATTTGGCCCGTTTCAACGTCATTCAAATCTTTATGCTTACCCATTTTTTCTACTTCCAACACATCAACTTAAGCAAAAAACTTTAATTTGCTGCCTAATACTGTATATCCCACCCATTTCCAGCCACCATTGTACACAATATTTAGAATGTAGCGACTTTGACAAGGTCCAAATTGTAATGGCTAGACAGCTGGATTAGAGCAACTCCAAAACTGCAGCTCTTAGGATGTTCACATGGCTGCAGTGATCAGGACATACCAAAAGCGATTCAAGGAAGGAAAACCGGTGAATTGGCGACAGGGTCATGGGTGACCAAGTCTCACTGATGCAAATGGGGAGTGAAGTCCGATCCAGAAGAGCTACTTTAGCTCAAATTGAGAAACAGGTTAACACTGGGTCCAGTAGAAAGGTGTCAGAAGACGTAGATTATTACTGTTTAGGTGACAAAGGGGGACCTAATCTGTATTAGGCGAGTGATCATAATGTCATGGCTGATCTGTTTGTGTGTATGCATGAACAGTACCAGTCAAATGTTTGGACACACCTAATTCTTCAGTGTTTTTTCTTCATTGTTTGTATTATTTTTAACATTGGACATTAATACTGAAGACATCCAAAGTATGAAAGCACAATTATTAAATAATTTAGCCAACTAATATTAAACAACCTACAATATGTATTACTTCTTCTTCTTCTTTGTTGTTTAATGCCAGTTGGAATCCAGTAGGTTACATTACCACCAATAATAGTTCTCTTTTTTTGTGTGTGTGTGTGTGTGTGTTTTCTGATTTTCAAGCTCTGCTTAAAAAAATATTAAATAAATAATTTCCTTCAGTGGCTGGTGCAGTTCATTGAGAGGCTAGTTGCTTCATTCCTCCTAATCCATTTTCTGACTTAACAACTGTCAAATGTAACGTTTCAAAATTGCTGCATGTTGTCCATCTGGTTCGCATTGAAGAAATTGAATGTTGACATCCAACAGTTTAAGCATTTCCAACATGCAGTGCGTCCGTGTCAGGCTGTGTCACTCATGGAATACCCCTGCCTTGTCCAATCAAAAACAAAGAAATTGTTTGACCGGACCAGCCTGTTACGCCGATTCTTCTTCTTCTTCTTTGTCTTTCGGCTGTTCCGTTTACATCGATCAGCCATAAAATTACATGGCAAAATATTATGCCCACTATTGTGTAGTTTCTCCTTGTGCTGCCTGTGCAGCTCTGGCTTCTCAGGCATGACTCTACAAGACATCAGAGGTGTTCTGGTGCCTTTCTATCGTGACCAGCATTGACTCTTTTTGTCAGATTGTCCAGCATTTGCTTTTCTGTGGGATTGGACTAGACAGTCTAGCCTTTACTCCACACAAGTGTAAATGAGTCTTGGGTACCAATGGTCCTGGCATGTTATTAATAATCTGTTATTAATGTAAATGTTATGGCTGTTTGGTGTGTATATAAAAATAGGAATATATTTATTGTCATTATACTGGGTACAATTAAATGTTGTATATCATCTCTTGCTTTATTATTATCTGGAAGAAAGGCAGGATGCAAGTGTATACTGTTGTTTAGAAAGGAGTTTAATTTAAACATTAAACAAACATGAGGTACATGCATGAACATGAACACTGGGTTCAGGGACAGAAAATAGGCTAATGCTAATGCCAACTATGATAAATCAACAAAGCTTGGCGGTGTCAGCAACATGGTGTCCCCAAAGCTGGGTGGTAGCAGGAACAAGGTGTCCCTGAAGCAAAACAATAAATAACTAAAGCATGGTAGGCGACAGAGTTGTCCTATCGTACCTGGTGGTATTGAACCTTTGGCTGAGTTGATTACAGCTAACGCATTCATTTCAGGTATTAAAGTGTAGAACACAAACTTTCCCTTTACACTTATGAAGTTTCATTATATATATTCCTAAACTAGAGCAGTCTATTTCATCAGTTCTTAATTCTCAAAACAGCAAACCGCAAAACAACAATAATCAATTTATAGAATTCACAAAATCAAAGGATTTAGCAATCATATTTCCCCCAGTGCTTATTTCTTACCTGTTTCTCCCTTCTAAATGGTTACAGTGGGATTTAAATAATTGGATGTTTTTCTACCTAAAACCTGTTAAAAAATGATTTAATTTTGGTTTGCATGTTTTATGAAATATAAACTCCATGAAGCATTTATGGTGGCGCTAATCTGAGGTGCTGTAAAATTAGCAGTTTCTGAGTCTGATCATTCTAATAAACGTATCCTCTGCAGCACAGGTAGCTCGTGGTCTTTCTTGTCTCGGATGTAACTCTGGATTAACTGACCTTAATTTTTAGTAATGATGGACTGTCTTTTCTCCCTACTTAACTGAGTGTTTATGTCCATAATATGGATTTATGTAGTAGTAGTAGTACTAATAGGGCTACTGACTATGTACCCACCCTGTCTCTGTACAAGACACCTGATGGTCTAAAACACATTAAGAAATTTCATTCCAATTTATTTTAATTAACTTTGAGAAAAGACAAACACAATTTTTTTGTACTTTTTAATCTACTTTGTCCATCTTTCAGCAATATATACTGTATATATACTGTAGGTGTAAAACAAGTGCACTGCAACTGCTTTTGGCTAGCAGTTCATCCAGAAAAAGTTCAGTACCCCAAAATACTCAAAAAAATAAACTCAAAAATAGTTCTAACACCCCTGCAGAGACATGTTTATTTCTGTATCCTTGGCCCCACCGTAGAGATTGAAAGAGTTGAGCGTGTGGGAGAGCAGGGAGAAAATACAAGTATTGCAAAGTTTCAGTGTGACGTTTAAACGCTGAATGTAAGATGTATCGCACAATAGCATTGCCTTGAAAAGGCAAATAAAAGCAAACTAAAGCCAAATGAAGTTGAATTCATGGAAGTTGACACTGCTGAGAACCTGGACAAGCCCAAAACAGGAAAACAACAAAATACAAGAAGAACTGAGGAGGGCATTTGTGAATCTCACCAAAGAGAAAGCAAAGAAGATATAATAGAGAGAGCAAAGAACCAAGTCATTGACCATGTAAAGTTAAACTAACAGCTAACGGGATCGAGAACTGAGGGAGGAACCACACACACACAAAACAAAGAAGTCCAAAAGAAAACTCAATAAGGAAATCAATGTTGAACATCCCAAAGAGGAATGTATGACAAAAAACAACCAATGTACTGTAACTTGGTATGTAGAATATTGATATGTGGTTCCTCTGAAAGCCTCCTGTGTTGTTCTTGACTTCTTTTGAACAATGCACAGTTATTGTCCCTTCTTAAATGTCTATATTTGTCAGAAATGCTCGTGGGACATACAGTATATTGCACCATATATTTTCAACCTTAACACAGATATCCAACTGACTGAAACAGACACTCCACAATAATTTTTTTCTTATATATGGCTCCATTTATATCCTTGCATTAATCTAAATCCCCCAGTTCCTCCTGGTGAAAAATAACTGCATGAAGCTACCACCACTGTACTTAATCACAGGAATTATGTTACCTGGCTCTTGAGCTGTATTCGTTTCGCACCTGCTTTACTTTTCGAAACATAAGGCTTTTGTAAGCTTTTCTCTCGTCAGATCACTAAATCTGTTTCTGAAAGCTATGGAATTTCCAACATTGCCAGTATGTGCAATGCCTCCATATAGGTTCTGCTCATTTGTCTTTTCAAGGTTGTTGACAAATTTGATATAACCTTATCGTTAACTCTTGGTGAATATATACATAACGGAAATATATGAAAAATTAGTACAGTTTCCACCTTGTGCGTGGATTGGAAAAATCTAATAACATTAAAAAAAAAAAAAGAAGTTTCTAATGGCCCATCAGGGTCATTTAGGTATAAAATGTACAGTATGCACCCCATGTATTATTGTGGGGGAATTTTCTCCAAGCACAAACCATAAACACTAGCCATACAGATCAACTGTAAGTGGCGGTAAGTGGCAACATAAACTGACTGTCTGGTGTTGCATTGCACTGTCTATCTAATTAAACATAAAATAATAATAATAATAATAATAATAATAATAATAATAAAGCAAAATGTCTATCAGTTTCCGTCATTGGATAGATCCTTACACTGGGTTACTAGGTTATCTAGGTAGTCCAGTCTTGAAATAACAAGGGACTGAACAACCACCTGAGTAGCCTGTGAAGAAAGAAATGGGCAAATTCTCCCGAGGTTGTAGAGAAGAAATCGATAAGAACGAGTAAAGTTAGCAATGTAAGGGGGAAAATGACATAAGATCTAGCAGGTTAGGATAATTGAGGTTGTTCTGCAAGATATAAAGAGGCAGGTAATTGTAAACAGTCCTTTCAAGAATTTTAGAAAGAAAAGAGTGAAGTGATACTGTGCAATAGTTGCTGATGTCTACTGTCTACCTAGGCAGGGTTTTTTGAGGATGGGAATAAGGCTTGCCTTCTTAAAGGGAGTAGGAACATGACCAGATGATATGGAATGGTTGATGATGGTTGTGATGAAGGGAACGAGGTCTTGTAAGATGGCCTGGAGCATTGTGGAAGGGATTGGGTCTAATGGTGAGATTGGAAGACACATCACATGGAGAAAAGAGCATGGTAGACCTGACCAACTGACCCACTGATCATAACACTGCTTCCAGAGTCTTGTACTTGTAGAGTCTATTCATGATGATGCACCCATCGCACTGGAAAAAGGTAAAGCTGGACCAAATAAAAATTTTCATTAATCTAAACCCAGTCTTTATGATCCCTAACAATATAATGGTGGGCAGACATAACATTTTTACGTTTCTATATTTTTCAATTTATATGCATCTACTAGGTGTTAGCACTGTCAACTTGCACCTCCAGGGTCCGGGTTCGATTCCCGGCCATGTTCAATTCCCATCTTTGTGTGCATGAAGTTTGCATGTTCACCCCGTGCTTGGTGTGTTTCCTCTGTGTACTCCGGTTTCCTCGCACAGGCCAAATACCTGCAGATTAGGCTAATTGTCATTCCCAAATCGCCTGTAGTGTGTGAATGGGTGTGTGTATATGTGTGTGCCCTGAGATGGATTGCCAACCTGTCCAGGGTGTACCTGGCAAAATCTTCCTGCTCAAAGAGTTCATTAATATGTGTGACATCACGCCAGTTGTTTCCCATGCCCTCTGGTCAAGAAATTTATAGTTACCCAAGTTCACTGCTTTCCCAATATTAAACCTCGATCACTTGCCCAGGCAAATAAACTCTGTGTTCTGTGCAATGCCTCATGCAGGTATCCAAATTGGCAAGCAAAAAAATCCTTTGTCCATACCCAATCGCCATGGTCCTGCTTATCACTAGATTTTGTGATGGGACTCCCACCATCATGTGTGGTATAGCAATACCATTATATAATATAATCATCATGGATTGCTTTTGCAAGGTGTGCAGATTCATCCTCTTACCCGAACTACCGTCAGCCAAAGAGACGGCACAGGTAGTCCTCTAGCATGTGGTTCTAGCATGTGGTTCATGCCCTGCCAATAGATTTAGTTTTGGACCGAGGACCACAATTCATCATCTTATTTATTTATAGCCTTCAGCAAATTGATGGGGGGCCACAGCCAGTCTGTCATCTAGCTTTCATAGACTGGCTGGAGTTGTGCAGACTGAAAGGGTCAATCAGGACCTTGAGTTTCCCTCAGATGTTTGACGCCATCCAACCCAACCTTGTGATCTGAACATCTAACCTGGGTGGAAAATGCAACACTACACCTTGTAGCCCTCTTCGATGGGCATTTAACCATTTGAGTGTCAGTTTGTCTACCCACCTTGGGACATCTTGAAACCAAAGCTAAATAGGGAATTTCAGAGGAATCAAGCAGAAGGCTTCTGAACGTGAGAAGCCTTTCCTTGAAGAGAAATAGCTGGTCAGGCAAATCTGTGTGCACATTCGGTTGTTAGGCGATGTAGCCAGAGAGGCAGTCAGGTGAAATATACTGTACATGGGCACACTTCTATTTAAGACACTAAAATCGCCTTAGTTGGCATGCCGACATTGGTTCAACATCAGGTATGATATATTAATAAATAAAGACACACTTCAGGCAATCTGGGAATGGCAATTAGCCTAATCTGCATGTCTTTGGACTGTGGGAGGAAAACTGAGTACCTGGAGGAAACCCACCAAGCAACTTGAAAACTCCTTGCACTTTGGATTTTGTTACAGCATACCAGTTAAAAGTTTGGACACAAGTTTGGATTTATTTTTCTACATTCTAAAACAATGCCTGAGATTTCTAAAGTATTAACTGACACATATGGCATTAGGTAATTAAGTAACAACAACAGTCAGTTGTTATTTTAAGACACAAAGGTCAGCTGTTCTGGAACAGTTCTTGTAAGAACAATACTGCAGATTTGCAAACCCCATCAAGCACCATGATGAAAGCTCTCGTGAATACCATCCCATGAAAGCAAGATCAAAACTTATCTCTCTTGTGCAGAGATGTTCATTTAGTTACCTCTCTAAAAAATCACCAATAACAGCACCTCAACTCAGATTAGAGCCATTATAAAGGCCATTATAAAGGCTTTACAGAGCATACGTAGCAGATGCATCCAAATATTGACTGTTCAAATGAGATTCTTGCATATGTTGGACAAAAAAAAAAAAAAAAACGGGATCAAATACTACATTTCCGCAACTGTGATTGCTTATAATGTTAACAATGTTCAAAGGTAAGGTCTTATAGCACCTAATTAGAGAGTGACTTTTATGTTGAAACCCATTCTTTTTTATTATTATATTGTTAATAATAGATTATATTGTTAATAATAGATGTTATATTAGATGTTAATAAATTGTCAAAGAACAGTTTCATATAAATATTTTTGTTTTTTGACTTCGGAGAAGTTATTTGGTTATCAGGCAGGGAAACATCTCTGAATAACTTAATGGTAAGCCCTAAGTGAAATGGTTAAGTATGTCCCACATATTAGTAAGGAGTAATAGTTAGGTCAACTATATATATATATATATATATATATATATATATATATATATATATTTATATATATATATAGAGAGAGACATACATTCTACCAGTGTTAAAAGCGGTATAGATGATGGATGAGTAAGGATATAATTATTATTTTTCGCCAGTTCCAAATTGAATATATTGAATCATTTGAATATATTGTCATTTTTTTTATATTTTAATGGAAAAATTCTACATTCATAAATGTAAATGTACTAAATCACATCCTAAACTATTGCCTTTCTTGTATGAAATCCCAAACCTCTTATCTAATAGAAAACCACATATCTTTGGTATTTTCATGACATTCAGATTTAATCTATGTAACACTTTGGCCTGTCGTGGCCAAAAGTTTTGAGAATGACACAAATATTAGTTTTCTATTTTATTTAATGTTACTGATGGTTTGGACGTGTGCAGAGGAGGGATGAGGGGGTCTGTAGGGAGAACGATGTTAGGGACGGAGCCGCCAGGCAGAGGAGGAGAGGAGAGCCCAAGAGAAGGTTTATGGATGTGGTGAGAAAGGACATGCATGAGGCTGGAGTTATGGAGGAAGATGTGGTAGACAGAGATAGATGGAGACAAATGGTCCAGAGAGGCTCCGTACTCAATCAAGCTTAGTGGACTTTTCTCTCATTTACATACCTGAGCCGCTAGAGGGCGGTATGCTAGACCGCAGTGGTTCCCTCTAGTGGCCAGTCCACGCGTTGCATGGGAGACAGTGTTGTCCTGCAGGGGAAGGGGAAGTGGAGGCTACTTACTGCTGAATCTCACGTGAGCATGTGGACAGCGGGGTGCAGTGTGACTCAAACTACTGCTCACATACAACATGCACGGGCTGTTCGCCACTAAAGTGTGTGTGTGTCAGTGAGACCCCGGTGCGGTTACTCTGAGCCGCGGGTGGGCGGTAACGCGGGCTCCAGCGCCGCTCGGCCTTGTCCATCTCCAGCCTGTGGGCGAGTTGATGTTTGTAGCAGAGAGCAGCAGCAGTGCGCGTCTTCACATCTCAGGCGAATGAAGGCGCTGAACAGTAAAGTGAGTTTCTTACGCTTGTGCGTCTATGAGCTGTTAGAAACGCGAGTTGTTTTGAATAAGCTGCTTTAGCTTAGCTACACACACATACACACGGCCTGTGAGGTGACTCTAACTTCCTACTGTGTGTGTGTGACTTCCTTAGCGCACTTTATAATATTGGTTAAATGAATGTAAACAATGACATTCTATATACTAGTGCAATAATCACCTAGCAACCTACAAGCTAGCTCTCTAACACTTGGCTAGTCAGGCCTACCATGGCGTGCTAGTTCGGACCTGCTTTATTTTTTATTCCTACCTGTATTCCGAGTGAACGCTCTAGGATTGGCTGATCATATCCCGCCTCTTCGATTGTTATTGGCTGCTCAACAGTCCAGCCTGCCGTTTGTTTACGAGCGTGAACTTTTAGCCAATCCTAGCGCAGGAGGCGGGACTTGCCGGAACACGGGTGGGCGTGATTTAATTTGGGTTTAATTTTTGTCGCGAGGGGGCTCGTTTTAGTTGTAATAACTGACTTAAACGAACATTCTTTACTTATTTTTATGATCTAGACTGCACGGATGATTGTAGAGCAACATTTTAAACTGGGTGAGTTAGTTGACGTGAATGTAAACATCCTGCACTCGGAATGGTCAATGAGCAGCACGAGGGTCACGTGACTCACATTACTAAATACACAGAGTCTATTTTACATTTCAGAACAAAACCCGTTTTGCCTCATCAGTTTAAACCACTTGTGTTATATGAAAGAATATAAAGCATGGGGCTTGTGCTCTTTTTTCCCCCCTGATTAATGTAGATATAACCTGATAATGACATACATGCATGATTACACTGGATATTATTTAATATATAATTATCTAATAAATTCATCAGGAGAGACAGTCTGGTAGTTACCGGTTGTCTGAGTAGATTAAAATTTAGATTCTTAAGGTATCACAAGTTTATAAATATCCCAATCCTTGATTTTGTTACTTTTTCAAATTAAAAAAAAAAACCTGTTTCTTATAACATAATAGTTTTCTCACTTAAAAACCGAGCACAGCTTTTAATCAATAGAAACTAATTTCAAATACAAGAGTTTAACATTCAACTGAGCAAGCACGTATCTCTGTTGTCCGCCATAATGATTATTATTTCTGAACAAACTTGGCACATAATTCACTCCATCAACATGGGACAGGAATGTCTAAATAGATCTCCACCAGTAGTTTTAACACCTCTAATGCCTCCAAAGTCTCAAAACTCAACAGAGAGTTTGTGAATTGAGCAACATGATTTAACCCAGATGATTTTTGACTAATTTGCGCTCACTGTTCTGTGTTTTGAAACTGGCGTAAACACAACACACAGCGAGTGGGTTTCGGACAAACTCGTTCACAGGCGGGTCTAGAGAAAAAGACAGACTGGAGGCTTTTAATGTACACAATGTTTGATGTAACACCAAAAAATGCGTTTCTGTTATGCCACTTGGTACATAATATATTACTTCTGAGGCTGATAACCAGACAATTCTGTTAATCTCTTTTATAAATGTAAAAAAAAGTTAATTAAAAAAAAAATCTATTTTGGAGTCAGTGTGGCGATTGCAATTCTTAACCGAATTGATTTTATTTCCCCCACTTCTCTAGTCATTACATTAAATTAGCTGCCAGTTGTTAGTCTTAGTCTTGGTGTTAGACTGAGGTTACTTGGCAACTAAAAACATGGCGTTGGCCCAAATACTGGAACATCCACGTGCCTCGCGATCTCAACGATGAATAGATTTTGTCCTCTTCTGCATTATTTGGCAACGCCGTGGTTACTTTATTTGAATTCAATTAAATGTATCATTATTTTTTTTCTTCTTCCTTGTCTCTCTCTCTGTAGGGCAGTCTGAACAGCGGAAGCATTCATGGATATAGTTGGCACATTTAACCATTTAATTCCCAGTGATCAGTTGGAAGACTCTCTGCTCCTCGGCCAGAACTTGGAATGTGAAGCGAGTGATGAGTTTGCGTCGAGCCACAACCTGCCAGGAGACTCGCTCAAGAACATGCTCAGTGACAAGGATCCTATGTTTGGGTCGGCCAGCGCGCAGTTCCATCTCTTGGAAAACGACGACGCAAACTTTCAGCTCTCCGGCTCATTAGGTGCATCAATAAGACATTATTTACTTATGAATGTAAAAAAAACAAAACAAACAAAAAAAACAACAAAACTTTTCTCTTTGTTTCAGAGCATGACATGAATTCTTCAGGCTTCAGCCAGACTAGTGCAGATGGGGACGAGACCCCGGGCAAGTTTCTCAGATGCAGGAGGAAAGGTGCCGCTCAGCCACAGAGGAAACAAACCGGTACATACAGTATAAGAGAAAAGGATTATCAGTCTGGCTTTAACAGTTTACTAACAGGATTACGATATTGAGTTCTAAAAAAACAGCTTGTACTAAATCCAAATAATTTTTTATTTAAATATGATAACAAAAATGCAGCACAGTAGCAAATCTATAAACCTTATGGCACTTGTTTTAAAAGGGTGCTTGAGTTTAGGTATAATAATATACTGAGTTGGTGCTCAATGTGGAGAAAATTATAGGGCTTGTGTTTAAACTGTAAGAGCGTGTAAACACTTTATATTATTATAAAAAAAAAAAGATGAAGCCTGGGTTTGAGTTTTATTCATTCTTCAGTATGTAATCTTGATACACTAGATAATGTGATCATCATAAAACAAATTGTTCAGACTTAACATTGAATTTTTTTTTTCTCTTTTGTTAATGTCAAGCCATTTCATCCCGAGGCCGAGGTAGAGGTGGACGGGCAAGGCGCCCAGGACCATTTCGAGGAGTGTCCAGTGAGGCTCTTAGCAAAAAATCTGGCCGGATATCTGGAGTTAAGGACGATGAAGAGCCAGGATCGAGTAACAGCTCAACATCGGGGAAGTGCATGGAGAAACGTGAAGAATTGCTGAGCCGGCGTTTTAACGCCAATGAAGTCGACGCGTCAATGAATCCCGTGGTCATTCTGAGGCGTCTAACAGTGACCGTAGGAGGCTACAAAATTGAACTGTTGCCTGGTCCTTCTCACACCTCTGCCACGTTTACTACAGACACTGTCTCTGAGTCTCTGAGTTTCCAGGACGATGCCGTGACCACAGAAAGCAACGGGTTCGATATGGGACAGACCCAGACGTTTGATGTGCTTTCAGCCCCAGACGTCGTCGAAGAGCTCCAGGTCATCGAACACGCAGCAGCCGAAACGCCCATGGATTTAGGGCCATACGTTAATCCGAATGAAGTGCAACATGCCAACGGTGCGACAGAAGCGACCGCGGACGCCACAGCTGTCGTCCAAAACGATGCCGAAAAGCCAAGCGACGACGGATCGGAAAGTAAAAATGTAAAAACGGATAAAATCGCCACTAAAAAGCTCCTGAAACCCAAGCAGCCCGTGAATATAACCAAAAACAAGCCCGTTAGCAGAGCAGACATTATGCACAAAGGATCCAAGCATCACAAACCACAAGATAAAAAAGTGCAAAATACCACAGAGGAAAATCAGCAACAAGTCAAAGGCAAGCCGAACAGCGTAGGCCTTAAGCGGCCAGCCCTGACTCCCAAACCCAAACAAACCTTGAAACCACAAAAGGAGCAAACCACCAGCGATCCCGTTAAACACAGCGTCAGCCCATCTGTTCCACTTTCTCCTCCAGCGAATAAAAAGGTGGCGTCCGATTCTAGTCCTGGTACTAAACTAGTTATGAATAAATCTCCCTCTTCGGGAAAGAAACCACAGAATCCCTCACCGGCGGGGCTCAAACAAAGCCAGTCAGTGAAGGATGCCCCAGCAGAAGAAGAACAGGAGAAAACCAGACTCAAAAAACCTGAAAAGATCCTGCAGAGACAGAGAAGCAGGAGCAGCAGAAGCGTATCGATAGATGAACCTGAGCTGTTCATTCCTGATAATGCTCCCGTGGTGAAGAAGGGACCTGCAGAAGGGGATCCTACACCTGCTTCCGAGAATGAGACTGCGTGGGACTCGAGCAAGCAATGCGGACTGTGTAATAAACCGCACAACAACAGGTACATTCTTCAGATTACTACCCTGATCTTAATCTCACATGGTGTCATAGTTATTTTTTATAACACGCTCAGTAAATTATAATATCATTAATAAAATATTTCACAGAACACTGTACATTTCGGTGTTTAAGTAATCGGCACACAGTTAATGTGATGTGCTCTTCAGGACGGTGCTGTGAGTAACAGTAAGGGTGTTTTCAGATTCATGGTAGGCTGCGGGCGCTGTGATGACTGGTTCCATGGCGACTGTGTTGGGCTCGATCTGGCCAAAGTGCAACAAATGGAAAAAGACGATCAGGAGTTCGTCTGCCTCAAATGCTGCGCGAACGAAAGCGTGAAAGGCAACAGTGAGAACTCGGACAACAATCCAGCACCAGAGCAGAAACAGGGACCCGAAGCTGCAGTCACGTCTGGTGGAATCCGTCCCTTCAGGAAGGTAAGACTCCTGTTCCTGAATCTACATCAATCTTGCTTATGATTTGTTTCACTCAGATTTTTTTCCCACTCTGTCAGAGTGTGTTTTTATATTTGCACGGGAGAGCCGGTGTTTGTGTGGTGCGGTTAGTACCTAGTAATGAACATGGATAAAATATCTGATCTCTCAGGCATTGCATGCTTTCTCATTTGCATAGGATAATGTTAAATCATTAAGAGGTAGTTCCAGTGTGTTAAATGTCGTATATAAAGCTAGAATCAGGGAAGGAAAGTAGAAAACAATCAATTACTGATACAGTAAGTCTATGACATGAACATGCGTACAGGCATGTTCAATCGTGGAAGTTAGATCACATGACCGGCGTACATTGTCGTGTGTGAAGTGCGCATCCTCTGCAAGTGCAAGCGTAAAAACAGTGGCAGTTATGCTGGTGCTGCTAAGAAGATAAAACGATGGAGATAAAAGTGAAAATAATTGAGAGAATAGCGTGAGGTGAAAAGATGGACAATTCTAAAGAACACTGTACTGTATAACACTAGTGTGTTAGTGTCCTAGTACCTAGACAATGTTTGTCTGACTTATGAACAAATTGGACTTGCGAACGAGCTCTCGGAGCGGAACTTGTCCGTATGTAGGGGACGTGCTGTATTCCCGCACTAATGTGAGCCATCGAGTCAAACGAAATCCCATTCAGTCAGGTTTTAATTGTCGCACGCAGCTGAGACAAGGCCTTCCTCATTGTGTCTGAAAATATATCCCCAGATTTGTGTTTAAGCCAGATAGCTTGCAATTCTCTGTACAGTATGTTAGACTCTTTTCGTTCGTTTTAGATTTTTGATTTCCAATTCTGTTTTATAAACACAACCCTATAATGATGGTAAGGGATTTATTATTTAGTTATTTTTTGCTGCTTCTGGTTTATAATTCATATCCAACATAATTGTGCGCACTACACTGATCAGAATTTATTTGTTCATCCGAGTTGTGCGTTTTGTAATTTTCATTGTGTTACTTTAAACCAGGACTCGGGAGAGAGACGCTCAGCAGCGGAGTCAGCACTAAAATCTGGTAAGAATCTTATTTCCTTTGCATATGATGAAAAACATGCATTTGAAATTCGTTAAATACTTGCTTGGTGTGGTTTTCTCAGGGTCAGCTGTACGGCAAGAGGTGAAAAAGGCAAAAATTTCTGTTCCAAGCTCAAAGAGACCATCCACCGGACAGATCAGGAGGAGTGTGCGCGACTCACTAGAGGACATTCTCTTGAAAAGGTATAGGATCTGTTAACGTAGTAGCATTTTTTTTTTTTGGTGTGTATGGGACATTATTACTATGATTATAGTAGTTGTTATTACTATTATTTTGATTCTGATGGAGTTTTAAAGAATGACGATGAACTAAATAATCGCTGCTTTGCTTTCTCATTCACTCTTTTTGTTGCCTCCTTGCTCAAAGGCTGAAGGAATCAGACTTAAAGGTTTCAAAAGAGAAGCCAGCAGAATTAGCCAGAGGTACAGAAAAAGAGCTTTTCGCACTCTTCCAAGGCGTCGACAGCAAGTACAAGAACAAATACCGAAGCCTTATGTTCAATCTCAGAGATACGAAGAATAATGTGAGAGCTTTTTTCATGTGTTGTAGCAATAATAGATTTATAATTCTGTCCAACTTGAACATATTCGAAAGCTAATTTTATGCCTGACATTTGACCGTAAGTAAACAGCAGTGCGCAACCTCTTCCAGGTGTTATTCAAGCGTGTTCTCAAGGGAGAGATTCCTCCTCGAGATTTAGTTCGGATGAGCGCAGAAGAACTAGCCTCCAAGGAACTGGCTGCTTGGCGACAACGGGAGAATCGACATGTAAATTAACACACACACACAGACGCGTGAAAAATCTGTAATATACCCGAGCATTTTTTGATATTGATTGTCTTCGTCAATCCTTTCTGCAGACAATTGAAATGATCGAGAAAGAACAGCGAGAAGTGGAGAGACGACCAGTCACCAAAATTACACACAAAGGGGAGATTGAAATTGAGAACCAAGAACCTGCAAAAGCCCCCGAGGCCTTGGTAAGACTGAATAAACTTCTTCTACATGCAATATTCAGGCCTCATGTCTATTCAAGTTCTATTAAGAAATTTCTTCCTTCTTCCTTCAGCCTGATCTTATCCCTAAAGCTGTTGAGGTGTTTGAGGAAAAAACGCCAGAATCAAAGGCAGAAAGCCCCAAGAAAGCGAAAGATACAACAAGCTTGCACAAGTCTCATCTTTTTGATCTTCACTGCAAAATCTGCACGGGTAACATGGTTAAACCTTCAAAATCTTAACATTCATTGATTTTTATTTATTTATTTATTTTCAAACTTTTTCCAATGCTTTTTTCCCCCCCCCTCTTCCTTCAAGGCCGAATGGCTCCACCAGTAGAGGAGGCAACCACTAAGGCTGTTAAAGTGGCCACAACGGTCATTAGAAGACAGTCCACAGTTACAGAAGGAGAGAGCCATGAGCTCACGCCCACATCTCCACCCGTTGCTCCATCAGCACTGGTGGATGACTTGTCTTTGAGAGCAATGGAAGAAGGTCTTCTTAACTTCCCTGCCTACGAGTCAAGGTAAAAGTCATGAGAGGTCAATGAAAACTTATGAGTGAAGCCCATTGTTTAAAGATGAAATGCAGCACATAAAATTTATCTTGTATGCACTCTTCAAATACTGCTAGGTGCACTAGCAACAAATGTGTTTTATTGTACTGTTAATTTACAGTGCTATGAAAAGGTATTCCCCCCCCCATTTTTTTTATCTGATAATTTTTTATTTATCAATCAAACTCGAATGACATCATCAAATCAATTTTAACCGTACATAAAACATAAGACAATTGCTTTCCAAAATTCCTCCAGAGTGATGTGAAAGACATATTGTCAGTTATCACAAACCCTGGATTGCAAGTGTGACACAACCAGTTATTAGGCCTAGGTGGCGATTACTTTTTCACATAGCGTTTTTTTATTTTATTTTATTTTTTCACCTTAATAAATGAAATCATAATTTTAACTGCATTTTGTACTTTCTCAGGTTATCTTTGAATAATGTTAAAATTAGCTTGATGAATCATTTCAACGTGACAAATCAGGAAGGGGCAAATACTTTTTCACAGCGCTGTACCGAGGCTTACTGAGAATATGAGAAAATCATTGGCACCACTGACAATTGAACTAGGAGTAATTTTCTGTGTCTGGCTTGTTAGTTTCCAAACATAATGAGAGTTTTATGCTAGTAGCGTAAATTCATTAGCAGTCTGTAAGCAAACAATATGTGGCCTTAAGTAAGTATTTTCCTACGACAGAACACTGAATGTTTTATGTTATCATGGTTTTCAGGAATTTCCATTGTTTCTTTACAGGTTGGAAAGTGCGAACAATAAAGAAGACACAGTTGCGTTCCTCGCCGGTTTAAAAACCTTATGGCACGGATATATAGACATGCCCTCCGTGGCTCGGTACCTTACAAAAGCTTACCCGGTCTCTGGAATTTTGGACCACCTAACCGAGGTGGGTTTCCTTAGATGTGAAACAGGTCATTGCGGCAAATTCGAATCGCAGGCAAGTTTTTAATTTCTGTTATGTTGATGTCACAGGATCTGCCAGATACAATCCAGGTTGGTGGAAGGATCTCTCCCCAAATGGTTTGGGACTACGTGGAGAAAATCCGTGCCTCTGGCACAAAGGTGACAATGACTTTCTGGTTGCGCGTTATTAATATGAATAATGAAACGCCACATCTTATGATCTGCTGTTGTTTCTCATCCCTCAGGAAATATGTGTAATTCGCTTCACCCCAGACACGGAGGAAGATGAGATCTCGTACACTTTGCTGTACGCCTATTTCAGCAGTCGCAGACGATACGGTGTCGTCGCCAACAATCGCAAACAAGTTAAAGATATGTATCTCATCCCGCTTGGCTCCACTGAAAAAATCCCACATCAGATTGTTCCATTTGATGGTCCAGGTAAGACCGTAATTACTTTGCACTGATGACTCTCAATCTCTCCTGACTCCGGACTTATTGTTTTTTTTTCAATACCAAACACAGCTCAGGAATGAACCCAGCTAAAACAGCATATCATTTAAAAATGTTTGAGATTCTCTTCATCCAAACCAAAGCCAATATTTACCTGTATTTGCTTAAACTTGTTTCTCAGCTAGTTTTTTTTTCCATGATAATTTCTGACAGGTTTAGAGACTAACCGACCAAATCTTCTCCTGGGACTAATCATTCGCCAAAGGCCCAAAAGGGACTTTGGGGTTCTCCTTCCAAGCGAGGCTAGTGAACCTCCAAGTTTCTTGGTGGAGAAAAAACCTCAGGTAGAGCCTGTCCAGAAAGCTGCAGTAGCCCAAGATGAGGAAAGAGACTTCATAAGCAGTCTTGGACGGATACAGAAAAAGGACAGCGCAAATCCTAGCAAACCTGCAGCAACTGAATCTCGGTTAGATATTGAGGATGAGGAAAACGTCTCGTTGCGTTTCCTCCCTGGCGTGCTGACGAAGCCCACGTCCGATAAGAAGGCTACGCCAGCAGATGATGAAGCAAAGAGCACAACTAGCGTTGCACTCGGTCAGGCATCTAGCTCTGACGCTGACACCTCAGGATGTGTCACTCCTAAAACGCCTACCACTCCCAGGTTGGAGCGGTTCATCATCAAAAAGAAAGATCCCAAATCCGTTGAGACGAAACAAGAGTCATCTGGCTCAACAGAGGAGATCAGGAGTCCGCAAGGGAAAGAAAAAGACCCACAGGGTGGAGTTGTATTATCCTTAAAGGATAAACCAGGAGATGTATCAACAGAGACTTTCCTAGCTAGTCTTTCCACAGTTCAGCCTAAAACCGAACCTGACAGCACGGAAGCGAAAAAAGATATTACACCACCAAGCACACAGCACAGCCCAGATGTAAACCCGCCTCCCGTATTTGCTTCCGTATCAGCCGCATCGAAAGATAACACTAATGAGACCACTGAAGATGTTTCCAAGGACAAAAATGTGGAAAGTCCAACAAAGAGTTTAAAACCGACCACCACTGGCATTTTGAAAAAGATTGATGCGTCAGAACCTGTTGATGTGACGCAGTCATCTTTGAATAAAGATGTACCACAACCAAAAGTCACCCAATCACCTACACCTTCAGAGCAGCCATCAGTTAGCCAGTCTGCACCTTCACAACCGTCATCAGCAACAGAGCCCGCACTGACACCATCTGAGTTTAAGGCAGTTGAAGATATCCAGACCATCACCACTATTTCCTTGTCTGGAAAAAATGAAGTTCCCAAGCCATCGAGGCAACGTCTTCTTAGCCCCCCACATCCTTTTAATACTGCAAGTCACGGGCCGCCCCCGGCTACATTTCCTCCTTATCACGCCGCACCAGCTGCCCATGCTTACCATCCTGGCCCGGTGCCCACCTTCCCACCCCAATCCAACCCTGCACCGTTTATACCCATTCACCAGCAGGCCCCTCCACCCTTTAACTACCCTCCACCTCTACCTCCACCTCCACCTATGATGTTTCCCCAGAATGATCAAATGCGCGCCCCACCTTGGGCTCAGACAGTGCTTCCTCCGGCATGTTTTCCACAGCCTGTCCCAGAGCCAGTTTCTGGGCCTCCACCACAAGCACAGTCGTTTACAACCCCAAGATTTCCCGATTCCTCCATGCTAAACGTGCCACCCTTGAACAAGAGTGATCCAGGTTCAGAGCTGTGGGATGGGAAGTCCAGACCCTTGGCTGATCCCTTCAAAAAGGATGACCGAGACCACTATGGAAGGTACAGGCACAAAAGCCAACACTACGAGCGAGAGAGGCACAAGGCCAGGAGTCGGAGCCGAAGTCGAAGCAAGAGCAGGAGCAGGAGTCGCAGCAGGAGTCGAAGTCCGAGCAGGCACAGACACAAAAGCAAACACTCGCGGGAGGACCGGCACGGGGAAAGGAGGAAAGAGCGACATCATAGCAGTCACCACAGGGACAGGGACAAACACAGACGGGACTCTGATCATGAAAAACATCGGAGAGACTCGAGAGACAGGCACTCATGATCTTCACGCTCAACCTACAGTAGATGTACCGATTCTGCTTCATCGACCAGACATGCTCTTTTTGTATTTTACTGCATAGTACAGATGTTATTTATAACATTTAAAAGCAGCTTTTTACGATTGTAATTTTACATTTTTAGTTGTTCATGATTTGAATTTCTGTTTTAAAGTTTTAAACATCAGAACCAGAAATCACAGTCAGAACCCAGATACATGTTGTTAGTTAAGAACCAATGCCAAGAAGCTAATGTTATATCCACCTTTTTAAAATATCTTCATTTTCTATTTTGCATTGAATTTCAATGTGTCTGTACATTTTGGTTTATCAAACAGTAGAGATAACGTGCTTTCTGCACAACGTGTTTATGTACAGTTAATAAATTCTTTTTATTGTTGATTAAAAAAAGAATAAAACAAAATTTATTAAAAACTCGTGAGCAATTAATGGGAATTTGCTTGAATGCACAATATTGTTACATCAAACTAATGTAGATAAATTATAAATGTAAACAAGTGAACACGAGTTCTGATTATATTTGTCATTGCATTAAGATCTTTATTCAGCATGTTATCTTGCCTTTCATATGTAAGTGACTTTAATAGCTGAAATGTTACACGTTTAAACAGCAAGTTTTTACCTTTCATATTTTGCACCAGCTCCAGTGCATTTTTGTGACAAGTTCGACTTAACCGAGGTGAAAAATTATGCTCCCAAGACAGGGATGAGCTAATTGTTTCTTGCTGGAGCAGATTGTGGCCAATGACACTCGTTACAGGAGAACTACACACCAGGTGCTCATCTTCATAAGAGATGAAGATATACGTCTGTCAAGAAAGCACTTGTACAACCTGAGGGCAAAAGAGCAGGAGCTGGAAAGCACTTCTAGCTGTGTACAAGTTTGACAAACACAAAAATTTTAAAAGATTGCTCTGAAATTTAATTTACACCACATATGCATGAGATTAGGTATTTGTGAAGGGTGATAATCCAATATTGTTTGTAGTCATGTAAGTTACTTAAACAAATACGAAGTTCTGTTTGGGTCTATTAACACATGTATGGTAGGCTATGGCCAGAGTTTTGTTTTATTGCATTATTTTTTTTATTTATAATAAAACAACTAGAATAAAAAAAAAATCTACAAAATATATATTTATTAACCTCAGACAATACAAGTGAAATAATTAAAACTCTGCACACTACATCTGATATACTCCCATGTTCATGTTTATTTACTTCGGCTTACAAGCATCATATCTTAACCCCTCCTGGAACCTACTTAAAAAAGCAGGTTTATCAAAGCCCTGAGTTTAAACCTTTAAACTCTGGGTTGAGCTGCGAACATTAACAATAACAATAATTCGTTCGATTACCTCTAAGTGATGTTAAACTTGATTAAAGCTTTTGCACAAGGAAATAAAAAGCCCTCATCAATGGAATGCAGATCATACGAGTCACCATGGCAACAGGAGGAGAGAAGGGCTTGAGTCTCCTACTTCTTCCAGATGCAGTTAAAAATATTAATGACTGCGTATACAGAATATGAGTATGTGTTTAAGAAAAATGATTTAAAAAAAATAGTATTCATATATAATGTATAATATGTATGCAGGTGCAAGAGGCACAAAACATGGGTGAAAATAAAAAGTGTAAAATATAGTTGGATCAAGTAGGTAAGCAATTTGTGGTATTGTTAAGCCTACATTACCTAATTAAACATCATTGTGTTCAACATGATATACACTTGCTCCTGAAAAACCCTCATATTTTGTTGCACTGCCTTTAGCTTTGATTGCAATGTGGCATTGTTTATGTTTATTTTCATTGTTTATGGCATTATGGCTATGATTATGGCATTGTTCTGACAAGACTTTGAGTGAGGTTAAGGTGACTGGTTCATGTGTGAAAATTATTCTTTACGCTTGCAAAACCATGCACTCACAATTAGAGCCCAAATCTCGGCACTGTCGTCCTGGAATACGCAAGTCCATGCCAAAAGTTAGGAAAATAACTGCCTCTGAGGCTTGTACAGTGGCCACTATGCATGATGGATGCATCACTACCCTTCTTACCCCGACGTGCACTTTGCTCTGGAATAGGGTCAATCCGAGTTTATCAGACAGCATGACCTCCTCCCATTGCTCCAGTCCAATCTGTATGGCCAAATTGAAGCCATTTTTTCAGATCATACTGCCAATTGTCAATTTGAGAAGGATACCTAAATACATTTATATGTGCAAGTCTACGAATTTGACATCCATCCTAGACAATGAGGGAAAAAAGACTAATGCCTGCAAAAACAGGTGAAAAAAATTCAGTGGAATTCATCTTTTATAAGGCTGGAGGGTCGGTGACTTGAGAGCTCCAACTCTGTACAGTAAACATTTCAGAACAATACTCACATTTCTGACAGTCTGACAGATGGTTGCCTTGGAAATATGATGGCTGAGAAATATTTAGATAAATGATTTATTGTGCAGAAAAATCATGGTGCTTAAACATCAGGAAATGGTGCATCCCAGCAGATGCCTGTGTGATTTCTGCAAAGTACTTGTGCTTTGATATCAACTGACTGTTTAAAAAAAAAAAAACGATTTTAGATGTCCGACCTTTAGTTTGCAAGGGAAACTCGGGGTTAGTTGAAGAATCTGTCCAGAATGTGCTGCCATAGTAATTGAATCTGAGGTAAGCTCAGTTGGCTTTTGGCGTCTGGAAACCCAAAGAGCCAACAAACTCAGAGTTTTTACTCAACCTGCTATGTGGAAGGTAAAGAGAATAAACAGAGGATATAAACATAGCTTTTATATTTGGAGTGTGTGGTCAGATTCAGAATATGATAGTAACTGAAAAACACTAGAACCAAAAGAACACTTCTAGCATGAACTGAATGAGTGGGTTGCTGGTTCACCAATCTTGTATCAGGTTTACCTCCCCAAGGTGTAACCCTACCCATCAGTAGTTACCAAATACCAGGAATGATTTGCTTAACAATTTGAAGTTTGAGTACTGTTTAATTTTATTGCACACGTCTACATTTATGACAATTTTATACGCATATAGTTTAGAACTTTTTGTTCAGGATGTTGACAGACATTTTTGGTTGGTGCCATTTATCTTAAACCAACTGTACCACTGAGATGTTTTTAAAAAAGAAGAAGAAGAAGAAGAAGAAACTGCAGCAACACTCCTGGGTCTGATCCACGCCTGTTCTACCAGTTTTACAAACTACCATGTCAGTGTTAAGAATCAACTACGACACAAATAATGGGCGGAGAATACATTACGCATAGCAAGACATGGGCTACAGTAAGTGAATGATTGTGTACCTATAAAAATACACCTACAATATATACTATATGGCTAAAGGTATGTGGACACCTGACCATCACACCCATATGTGGGGCTTCTCCAAACTGTTGTCACAAAGTACACAAATGCATTACAGCAGCATGAAACTAAGAGGCTTAAACAAGTTCTAGCATGATGATGGCCCTATGTACAAGGGAAGGTCTATGAAAATCCATCCATCCATCAATCAAGGAACCTCTGTAGTAGAACTAGTGGCCATGGAGCCCAATGGTGAGTACCATTGCATTTATTCCCATTTCACAGGAACGCTAATTAACCTAATCTGCATAATGTCTTTGGACTGTGGAAGGAATCCCACCAAGCATGGGGAGAACATGCAAACTTCATGCACACATACAGTACAGACCAAAAGTTTGGACACACCTTCTCATTCAAAGAGGTTGAATTTGTATTATGGCAAGAAAAAAGCAGCTAAGTAAAGAAAAACGAGTGGTCATCATTACTTTAAGAAATGAAGGTCAGTCAGTCTGAAAAATTGGGAAAACTTTGAAAGTGTCCCCAAGTGCAGTCACAAAAACCATTAAGCGCTACAAAGAAACTGGCTCACATGCGGACCCCCCCAGGAAAGGAAGACCAAGAGTCACGAGTCTGCGGAGGATAAGTTCATCCGAGTCACCAGCCTCAGAAATCGCAGGTTAACAGCAGCTCAGATCAGAGAGCAGGTCAATGCCACACAGAGTTCTAGCAGCAGACACATCTCTAGAACAACTGTTAAGAGGAGACTGTGTGAATCAGGCCTTCATGGTAGAATATCTGCTAGGAAACCACTGCTAAGGACAGGCAACAAGCAGAAGAGACTTGTTTGGGCTAAAGAACACAATAAAGAAAACTCGCTGAATGAGAAGGTGTGTCCAAACTTTTGGTCTGCACTGTATACCCAAGCCAGGAATCAAACCCAGATCCTGGGGGTGCAAGGTGTAGGTATTAACCACAAAGCCACCATTTTGCCTTAGTAGCCTGCACAAAGCCCTAACCTTAACCCGACTCCAGGTGAATACCTTTGGGAAGAACTGGAAAATTGATTGCACCACAGACGTCCTGTTACCTCAATCCACTGATGCTCTTATGGTTGAGTGGGCAAATTTGCAAAAAGCCAAGTTCAAGAAATGTAGAGGTACTGTAATAATTACAGCAAACTGGGATCTGGAATGGGATATTCAAAGCACATGTTGGTGTGATGGTCATTTGTCCACAAGCTCTACTAGGTAAAGCATAACAATATTAATTTTTAATCTAACAACATTATTTTTTATTCATCTCAACCTCGGACAACATTAAAGCTCTGAGATGTTTCCAGAAGCTGTATCATACTTGTGTCTTGATACAAAAGAATATCTTTAATACTTCCTACAAACCCTGATGCAAAGAGCCCAGAAGTAACCCACCCTACATCTCTGTTCAGTTCAAAGCCTCCGAAATAAAAAACACCCCCATAATTAATGGAAACATAGTGTTCGAACGGGTCAATATCTTCAAAAATAACCTTCTTTCCATCCACATAAGCTTGCACAACAGTGTGATTGAGAGTAATACGTATGTATATCCATTCCTCACAGCGCAGAGTTGTGTTACGGGAAACGAGTGGAACTGCAATCTTCTCGCCGAGGTTGATGGCTATTTTGAGATGACCGTCCTGTAGTCCGACAGCAAGATAATCATCATCTTCACTCTCTGCCGGGCCCATCCACAAAATCAGGCCATCTCTTGAGCTTGCTGAGAGATTAAATGATAACTGCGTGTCCATCAGGTTCCTTCTGCTGTATTTCGTGTCTCTGTATTTTAAATACGAGTTTCCAAGGAAACTAATGGTTCTCAGGGACGCTCGTCGCTCGCAGTAGGTTCCGTGCCATCTGAGGCCACACATGCAGGAATATGTGGCTGATGTAATGTTTGGGATGCAGAGAGAACCGTGTTGGCACAGAGCTCCTACGCAATACACAGAGTGCTGACAGTATGCTCCCATCCATCCTGCAGGGCAAATGCAAACTAACGAGTCATGGCTGTGTGCTTGGCAAGACCCCCCATTCCTACACACTTTGTACCCGCACTTTGTCCCATCCCAATCCTTCACGTCGACCCCTCGTAGAGCCCCTCTCTCTGTGAGCTCAAGCTCATGGCCATTAATGATGACCTCACGAATGCTCCCGGTGAAGCTTACTGCCTCTTTCTCCACTGCCTCTCTGGAAACAGAACTCATCTCGGACACTCCTCCAATGAACACTTCAGTTGAGATATCAAGAGTAGTCATGCCCTTCGAGGTGTTACGATTCACACCACGCTCATCCAAAACTAGATAGCCTTGGTTCCCGTCTCTCCCAGCTTTCACTGTATGCCATGTCCTTCCTGTGAGGTCCACTTTTTCTGGCGACTGTAGAACAATTGTTGTGTCACCAAGATTGTATCGCAGCTGTACAAACCCTCTAGACAAAGACAGACTGATGAAATCACCTTGAGAGAAGACAGAGATCATAGATTAGTTTGAGTGTGAATGTGCATAGTCCTACTCCAGTAACAAGAACTTCTTTTAGCTATCAGGACTTAATAGCAAAGGTGCACAAAAATTCCTAGACATGTTGTCTGACTACATAGTGCACTTCTGTTTTTTTTTTTTATAAGGGCCTTTTGTATAGATATCCAGTGAACTCTTTCAAGAAACACAATGTACCATGAAATTGTGGAATTGTTGACATGATAGCTAAAGCTACTGTAGTTTTTATAAAACAACAAACTATTTGCATTTTCATATCAGAGCATAGTGTATATTGAGTTGAATCAAAGGTAATATTTCAGCATTATTTTTAACATTGTGTGAAGACACGAAGTGTCTTATGATATGAAATAAAATGCTTCTACGTCTGCCTGTTACCTAAAAAGAAGAAAGATTTCTTTACAAGTGAGCGTACAATTAAATTTATTTGTTTATTTCTCGCTTTCACTCATGCTAGTATATAGTAATTTCTTTTTTTTTTTTTTTTTGGATTTTTTCCCGATTTTCTCCCTAATTTAGTCGTGCCCAATTCCTCCCCGTCACTAGGGGGTGCTCCCACATTAAGGTTACTACTACTACACTCAGCCGGGAGGGCCGAAGACAATGACGTGTTTCCTCCGAACCATGTGACACCCGCCGGCCGCATCTTTTCGAAATGCTCACTCACGCACCGTTGGGGGTGCCGTAACACACTCGGAAGACAGCGCTATCCGCGCCTTCCGCTTGCGTGAGCTCACAGACGCCCCTGATTGGCTGTAGAGCCGTGATTAATGTGGGAGCACCAATTACCTCTCATCCCTCCCCTCTCAGCCAATCAGCTCTCTCCAGACCTCCAACTAGCTCTGAAAAAGAATTAGTAATAGTAACTTTTATTAGTTACTTGTATTAGAAACTATCACAACAATGATTATAGGTTACAAGTTAATATGTATGTATGTTGATTAGTCTAAAGAAAATACCTGGATACAAGAGGGTATCAAAAAGTTTTGAGATTAGCTCTGTTGAAAAGCTCTGTTTTTTTCTCGCCGTACATCCTCCCTCAGACGCCTTAAAACCAGGCAGTACATTTCGTTATTGATGGTTTGGCCTCTGGGGATGAATTCTTGATGCTCAATGCCATAAATCCCGAATGAGACACTGAGCATGAACTTGGTCGAGCTGCAAACCTGCCTCACATTTTTTGGTTGTGGGGATGATGTGCTCGCCCACTGTGAAGACTGTTGCTTGATCTCAGGGTTATACCGATACACCCAGGTTTTGTCACCGGTAATAATCCTTGAGATGGAGGCCTTGACACGGCACGCTGACGGAATTCTTGGCAGACTTTGATGCACAGTTCCTTCTGTTCCTGGACGAGCAGCCTGGGAACGAACTTGGCAGCAACATGGCACATGTTCAAATCACTCATGAAGATTGCCTGGACTGTTCCATATGACACCGACAACGACAGCAATGTTGTGGATTGTGCTCCGATGATCATCATGCAGAAGTTACCCAATGGTTTGGACATTTTCAAAGGCTGACCTCGTTGAAGGTCTTCCTGACCTCTCGTCGTCTTCCACTGATGCTCTTCAGCTCTTGAAACGTGCATGCCACTGGAAAGAACTGAAAGGACTCATTGCAGCATTGCTGCAAACTTGCCGAATCATGTCAAACGTCTCTGTCTCACATTCGCTCTTTGTTGTAACTTGCTGTCACACATGATCAGAACAGTACACAGGACAATGTCGAAGGTCGGTGCCTCCCTGTGACTGTGTGTGCAGCCATGTGCTGCCATCTGTTGGTGTGTTACAAAACTAGTCTTGAAACTTTTTGATACCACCTTGTATAACTTTTATTTTAAATTTCATAACCTCGTATAAAAATTTTAATAAGAAGTGTTACTTTGGTTACTGCCGATGCTGTGAGTAGAGATAAACCTAGCCCCATACTGTTGACCAATCAGACAAGCTTAGCATCGTTAACTACTGAAGCAATAAAATGTACTATTTTCTATTTTGTGGTTATATTTCAACAGCCATTCTTTAGTACTATAATTCTATTCTGGATGACTCCTATTTGTCACGAACTAACCGGAGATTAATCAGAAGACTAGCAGTTAGCCCTGTAGCGTGGATGGTAAATCCAAACGCGGAAGTAGCGCGAGCAGGCAGGATAACCACGCTGGTTATTATTAGAACTCTCCCGAAGCGAAAGCAAGAGTTTACACAAATAAACCCGCGTTCTAAATACACACACCCAATCGGAAGCGATAAGCCAAGAAAGTGAGTACTCACGTTTAGACGAGTGAGGCGTCGGCGATAGCATGGGCAAAACTCAATGACTGAGCAATGTGAAGCGCCATCTTGTTTCCTTTTTTCCTGAAACCCGACCGTATTACTTCCGGGTCCTAGTGCCGGTCGTGTTACGGGAGTGTGCATGACAGTAACCCCCTGTCCAGGACCGACTCTCGACGGTCCTGGGGTGGAGGATACCCGACGATGGTAGTCCCGGATGAGTTCGGGGTCTAGGACAAACCGAGCCGGAATCCAAGATCGCTCCTCGGGACCGTAACCTTCCCAATCCACCAGGTACTGGAGCCCTCTGCCCGGAGGACGTGAGTCAAGGATCCGGCGAACGGTGTAGGCGGGACCACCCTCAATGATACGGGGAGGAGGAGCAGGGTGGGTGGGGGGAACCATTGGTGAAGTGATGAAGGGTTTGAGCTGGGAGGTGTGGAATACCGGATGGATCCAGAGCGCCGCAGGCAGCTGGAGCCGGTAGGTGACAGGGTTAATCCGGAGGTTGATGCGGTATGGTCCGATGAATCTTGGTGACAACTTTCTTGATTCAGTCTGCAGGTGTAGGGTTTTTGTTGATAGCCATACCTTATCACCTACTTGGTACATTCGTCCCGGTGGGTGTTGACGGCGATGTTGTAGAGTGTAACGGCAGTTAGCCTGTTGAATGGCATCGTTTGCTTGTCTCCATTGCCGTCGACACCGGCGAACCAACTGTTGGGCCGATGGTACTTCCACCTCCGGTTCTTGATGGTCGAACATCAGAGGTTGGAAGCCGTAGCATACCTCAAATGGGCTTAAGTTGGTGGCAGAAGACATGTGGAGGTTGTGAGACAGCTCAGCCCAAATGAGGTAGCGGGCCCAGGAGCACTGGCAATCAGCAATGAGGCATCTCAGGTAGCGCTCCAGTTGTTGGTTGGTTCGCTCCGTCTAACCGTTAGTCTGTGGATGGTAACCGGAGGACAGACTGCAGGTGGAATTGATCAGACGGCAGAAGGCCTTCCAGAACCGAGACGTGAACTGGGGCCCCCTGTCTGAGACGATGTCCATTGGGAACCCATGCAGGCGGACTACGTGCTCTAATATCAGCTCGGCTTTCCTTTTAGCTGACAGGAGACCGGAGAGGGCCACCAGGTGAACAGCTTTGGAGAATGGTGAGGATGGTGTCTCTTCCTTCGGAAAATGGCAGGCCCGTGATGAAGTCAACGGCAATGTGTGTCCAGGGTCGGCGGGGAACCGGGAGTGGTTGAAGTTCCCCTGGCGATGGTCGGTTGCTGTCCTTGGACCTGGCACACACTGGGCACGCCTGGATGAACTCGTCTACGTCCTTCCTCATATTGGGCCACCAGAAGGCACGTTGGATGAAAAGTAGGGTGCGCCGCTTTCCGGTGTGTCCAGAAAGTGGGGAGGAGTGTCCCCACTGGAGTACTTCGGCCCTGATGGCGTTGGGTACATAGAGCCGGTCAGGCGGCACACCTGCTGGTTCGGTCTCCGTAGCTTGTGCCTGGCGGACCCTCGTTTCCAGGTTCCAACTGAGCGGTGCGAGGATCTTGGTGGGTGGCAGGACAGGCTCAGGGTCCGCCCGGCGTCTTCCTTGTGCTGTCGGGAGAGGGCGTCGGCTTTGGTGTTCTTGGACCCCGGGCGGTATGACAGATGGAAATTATAGGTCTCAAAAAAGAGTGCCCACCGCGCCTGTCTGGGGTTGCGTTGTTTTAAGGTGCGGATAGTGATGAGGTTTTGATGGTCGGTCCAGACGATGAACGGCTCTCTTGCGCCCTGGAGCCAGTGTCGCCATTCCTCCAAGGCCCACTTTATGCCCAGCAGCTCGCGGTCCCCTACTCCGCATCGCTGCTGAGTGGCGTCAAATTTCTTGGAGAAAAAACTGCAGGGGTGCAGTTTTTGGTCTGGACCTCGCTGGGAGAGAACAGCCCCGGCGCCCACATCCGAAGCGTCCACCTCCACAATGAAGGGTTTGTCAGCATCCGGGTGAAGGAGGATGGGAGCAGTGGTGAAGCGGCGACAGAGCTCATGGAAGGCAGAGACGGCAGTTGAGGTGAGGTTGAAGGGGTGAGATGATGGGCGGGTCAGAGCGGTTAGTGGAGCTGCAACGGTACTGTAGTCCCGGATAAAGCGGCGATAGAAATTGGCAAACCCGAGAAATCTTTGGCGTTGATTAAGAGTCTTGGGTAGGGGCCAATGACTCACAACTTCCAGTTTCTGCGGGTCCATGGCCACACCCTGGGGCGAGATGACAAAACCCAGGAACTTGGTGGAGCGCTCGTGAAAAGCGCACTTTTCCAACTTACAGTATAGCTGGTGGGCGAGCACTCTCTTTAGAACCGCTCTGACGTGCTGGATATGTTCTTTGACGGTTCGGGAGTAGATGAGGATATCGTCGAGGTAGACGAACACCCAGCGGCCTAACATGTCTCTGAGGACGTCATTGATGAATTGCTGAAAAGCGGCAGGTGCATTGCAGAGACCAAAGGGGATGACCAGACTCTCGTAGTGTCCTGTAGGGGTGATGAAGGTCTTCCACTCATCGCCCTCTCTGATGCGCACCAAGTTGTAGGCGGTCCAGAGGTCCAACTTAGTGAAAATGGTGGCACCAGAGAGGGCGTCCAGGGCAGAGTTGGTAAGAGGCAGCGGGTGTCGGTTTTTTATGGTGATGTTATTGAGCCCCCGGTAATCGACACAGGGACGTGTGACGTAGACTACCATCTTGTTTTTTCACGAAGAAGAACCCCCGCGGCGGCAGGTGAGGAGGAGGGCCGGACGGTACCATGACGAAGTCCGCTGGTAACATACTCCTCCATCGCCTGCATCTCGGTGTTGGATAGTGAATAGAGGTGGCCGCGGGGTGGTGTGGCGCCTGGCTGAAGATCGATTGCCAGGTCGTATGGGCGATGAGGAGGTAGGTGGGTAGCGCGTCTCTTACAGAAGACTTCAGCCAGGTCCCGGTAGTCTAGCGGGATGTTGTCTGTGTCGACATCGGGGGACTCGGACTCCCTAGAGCACGTCCCAGCCTCGGCCCGTAGGCAGAGCTCGGTGCAGGTCGGCCCCCACTGTAGAATCCGATTTTGGGTCCATGATATGAGTGGGTCATGATGCAGCAGCCAAGGGTGTCCGAGGATGATGGGTGGTGATGAAATGGTGGTGGTGTAAAACTGAATCTGTTCCTGATGCTGGTTGATGATGAGGGTGATAGGCTGAGTTTGAAAGGAGATGGGGCTGGAGGAAAGGGGCCGACCGTCGACTGATGTAATGGTTACGGGCTGGGACAACGCCTCGATTTTTACCCCCAGTTTTTTGGCATATGAAGAGTCAATGAAGTTACCTGCTGCCCCGGAGTCGACGAACACGGTACTTCCGACCCGTTTGTGGCCAAACTGGAGGTGTACTTTTACCGTGAGACGGGAATCATTAGTCAGGGTGGTGGAGAGGGAGATGGGACCCGGTGAGCTACTCTCATTTCTCACCGGGGCTGCGCGTTTCCCGGCCGCAGAGGACAGATGGCTCGATGGTGTGCAGCGGATCCACAATATGCGCAGAGCCCCTCTCTAAAACGGCGTTCCCGTTCTGCAGTGGTTAAGGAGGCGCGCCCTAGTTGCATGGGTTCCCCGGCTCCTGTGTCAACCACGGCGGGAGGTGGAGTGCTGCAGTGAATGAGGAGTGGACTTCTGGAACTGGAGCGTGGGAGACGAATGGTGTGGTACGAGGTAGTGCTGTCGTGATGGGTGGCAGGGTACGGGGAGCTGGCTTGGGGCGAGCGAGCAGATGTTGGTCGATCCGGAGTTGGATTAAGCCCTCCAAGGTCACTGGGAGCTCTCGTCCGGCAAGCTCGTCTTTTATACGCGAAACCAGTCCCTCGTAGTAGGCCGTCCGGAGGGCGGAGTCTCCCCAGTCGGTCTGCACGGCGAGAGTGCGAAACTCCGCGGTGTAGCGGGTCACAGACGACCCTCCCTGCCGTAGATGATATAGCTTAGAGTCGGTCTCCACCTCAGCAGCCGGATGCTCAAAGGTGAGTTTAAGCTGACGGGTGAATTCTGTGTGGGAGTAGGCGACGTCTGAATCTGAATGAAGAACCGCTGTGGCCCACTCAGCTGCCTGCCCGGATAGCAACGAGACGAGAAGAGCAATGCGCAGTCGGTCTGTGGAGTATCTGGTGGAATTAAACTCAAACACAAGATCCAATGCAGTTAGAAAAACACTGCACTTCCCATGCGTGCCATCCCATTTGTCCGGTAAAGCTAGAAAAACATCAGAAGGTGGGGAGGGGGTTGGCGGCGCAGCAGCCGCTCCGATGGGCGTGGCAACAGCCGGCTGAGCGACCGCCCCGCGGAGGGTCGCTTTCTCCTGTCGCAGCTCCGCCACCTCGCGGCGCAAGACCGCGACGTCTTGGAGCTCCTTACGGAGAGATGCGACTTCACCACGGAGCTGATCGATCAGCTTAGCATGCTGGTCAACCACATCGCAGGGGTGAGCAAACTCTGCTGGGTTTACTGCTGATGGCTCACTCATTCTGTCAAGAAACTAGCCAGAGATGAATCAGAAGACTAGCAGTTAGCCCTGTAGCGTGGATGGTAAACCCAAACGCGGAAGTAGTGAGAGCAGGCAGGATAACCACGCTGGTTATTATTAGAACTCTCCTGAAGCGAGAGCAAGAGTTTACGCAAATAAACCCGCGTTCTAAATACACACACCCAATCGGAAGCGATAACCCAAGAAAGTGAGTACTCACGTTTAAACGAGCGAGGCGTCGGCGATAGCATGGGCAAAACTCAATGACTGAGCAATGTGAAGCGCCATCTTGTTTCCTTTTATGCTTCCTGAAACCCGACCGTATTACTTCCGGGTCCTAGTGCCGGTCATGTTACGAGTATGCATGACACTATTTGTAAAACAATAAAAAGGTTTGCGTATCCTATCATACATTTCTATCTTTACTTCATTATAATGAGAAACAATTGTTCAGTTTCATCATTTTCCATCTGTGCTCTGCATGTAGCACTTAGGAATCCCAGAAAAACACACTGTTTTACATTTTTAACTGTGCCCCGCTGAACAAACCGTTCAGCTAATTATCAAGCCTAATTGTCTTTGTAATCATTATGTTTATTTATTTTTTTTGTTGTAAATTTTTTATAATGAGAGTGTATAATAAGATGTAAGCAGCCTAGGACTACTAGCTGCTGGAGCACCAAAATGAGCTTAATTATGTATTGAGTAAAACTAAACTTAGGAATAAACTCGGAGGCACAGTGATGTAGTGGCTAGCACTGTCGGCTTGCACCTCCAGGGTCCGGGTTCGATTCCCGACCAGGCTCGATTCCCGTCTTGGGTGGGTTTCCTCCGGGTACTCCAGGTTCTTCCCGAAGTCCAAAGACATGTAGGTTAGGTTAATTGGCATTCCTAAATTGCTCGTAGTGTGTGAATGAGTGTGTGAGTGTGAGTACTATATGTGTGTGCCCTGCGATGGATTGGCACCCTGTCCAGTGTGTACTGCGCATTGTGCCCTAAGTCTCTTGGGATAGGCTCCAGGCCCCCCATGACCCTGATTATAGGATTAAGCAGTGGTATAGACGGTGAGTGAGCAATAAACTCACTATTAACTTGGTAAGACTCTGGAGATAGCTGGAGTTTTTTCATACCAGCTTGGTCATTCAGATACTGTGCTGTGTAGAACAGGATGCCATCTGGGGAAATCGTCTTGAACTGCAGTAGAAGGTGTGTTCTGTGTCTCATGCGTATGAGGGGAAAAGCCATCCAGGAGGAGCGGTTAGCTTCAAAAAATGGATCGCTGATGGACAAATCTATAGGAAAGATAAGAGAATCAGACTTTTAAAATATATAAGACATATTTGTTAAAAATGATTACATTTTTTTTCTCATAAAATATATTTTTTCATCTCTAAAAATATTGGAATGGCATTGTTTTTGGGTTTGAGGTCAAAAGATGAACATGAGATAATAGACTGTAATTTCATCTTTCCTTTTCCGATAGTTGCCCTTATAAGTACAGTGGAACCTTGGATTACGAGCATAATTCATTCCAGAAGCGGACTCGTATTCCAAAGCAAAATCAAATCTTCCCATAAGAAATAATGAAAACTCAAATAATTCGTTCCACAGCCCAAAAAAATTAATATAAAGTTGTGTGTGTGTCGGTGTCAAAAAACTCGGCACTCGTAAACCAAGACATGCTCATTTTTCAAGTCAAAATTCTCCGTACAGAGAGCAAAATTTTTGCTTGTCTTGCGGAACACTCGTAAACCGAGTTACTCGCAATCCGAGGTTCCACTGTATATGAACGTGGCTTGTTAAACAGGGTAAAACAATAAGAAGACCAGAAAGCTGTCTCCGGGATAAATGCAAGCCATTTGGAAGCTTAAAAATTCAGCCAATTTGATGCAAAAAAAACAACAACAGAAATTGATGGCAGTAACATTCTGCCCACCGCGGGCATACTGAAACAGCTGTTAGTGTTACCATCAACAACCTCCAGAGTGAACACAAGTTCTGGAACCAAGAGTACCATCGGCCAAAGCAATGGAAAAAACAAAGTGTGAAAAAAAAAAGTAACAAGTTGCTTTGATATAAAACATATAAGCTCCTTGGTTGAGCATGGTGGAGGTTGTACTATGGCTTTTGCATGGATGCTTCTGGAACAGGTTCATTAATCTTTATTGATTATGTCTCTCATGATAGTTGCATCAGAATGCATAGATGCATGCATTCATTTTATCCAGGAGAAACGTTATCATGCAACATGATCTAAATCACATCAAAGCACCTCATCAGGGGAAAAAGCGGAACACTGATCAATCAATCAGTTGACTAATTACGCATGGATTTCACCTAAACTAAAGTCTGAAAACAAGAAAAAGCTATGAAACAGGCCTAAAAAAAATGAGGAGTACAACAGGTCATTGATGTCAGTGGGCTGCCTAATTATTTATTATTGCAAGCAATCCAAAAAAATCCAACTAAATATTATGTTGTTTATTATTTCTATACTTTTGCTCATTTAAAAAGTTTTATTTTTTAAAGGCATGTACATGTGAAAAGCAGAAAATGAATTGCCCTTTATATTGATTTCATTTGTAATATAATACTGTGGGCAAGTTTTAAAATCCAAGTAAAAAATATAACACCAACATGAAAGAAAGAAAGAAAAAAAAACAATCACTGATTTGGAAAGTGATCACCCCCCCATCCTAAAAACGGCTCAATGGCAAAGAAAGCTTTGCACATCTAGACTTTGCAATATTTGCCCACTCTCTATACCCACTGTATACAGTATGAATTATTCACTGTCTGGTTATCTCTGATTTTGCATAAGCTCCGGCTTTACAATTAATTCTGGTAATTACTGTTCTTCTTGGTGATTGAGAGGAACGCTAATTTCACAGTAATTAACCATTATAATAAAGATTTATTCCCCAATGTACTTTCAGCAGCTAACCTTCCTGGCAGAACTCGCCACCGGTGCCCAGGGGACACCGACAGCTGTAGCCTTCAGGAAGCGGAACGCATGTAGAACCACGGGCACACGAGGGGGGCGGGATGTGTTCCAAATCACAGAAGGATACCCTCTCCGTGCAGAGAGCACCTTTCCATCCAGGCCTGCACTGGCAGCTGAAAAAAAAAGACACTGAAAAGTGTTTAAAAAGCAATACATTTTAATAGCAACATAAGAGCCAAGAGAAATCAGACATGCAGACATCAGACTCCGAAGCAGAAATAATAGTGTAATATTTGTAGAGGTGAAATGTACAGTTTATCTAATCAATAAATGTCCTCAATATTGATGCAGCCTTTAAAACTGCATCAACTCTTGTATGTTTTATTAGGAAATCGGCAGCCAGGTTGTTTTTAACGTCTTAGAGAAAATGCCAGGATTTTTTTTCTTTTTTTTTCTTTCTTATACACAGACTTTGGCTGTCTTTTCCCAGACAGCCTCAATTATGTTGAGATCAG